>SKCR01019348.1:0-63288 GCA_019454045.1 Zanthoxylum bungeanum | reverse complement strand
GCATTTTTATTTTCAGTAATAGTAGTAGTTTCTCTTCTTCTATTTTCTTTTATGTTTAGTAGTTAGATTTCTGCTGGGGGGAAGGGTGAAGCTTTTATTATTTTAATTTATATTAATCTCACTTAATTATAATATGGAAATTATAATTCAAACTAAAAGGTTTACCGCCTTAATGGCTGGTTTTATTTATTTGACATAATGTGACACTGTCTATATGGCCGGTCTTTAGGTGACAGATGATTACCGCCTATATTACTGGTTTATGGACAAATAATGATACCGCCTTTATGGCTGGTTTGACTTATTTAAAATCTGACTTAATGAGGATACCGCCTATATGGATGGTTAGTAATATCACTGATAAATTCTATATTATAGTAAGAGAAATTTCTAAATTAGAAATAGTAAAGGTGGATCCCCCAACCCCCAACATTTTATTTTTATTCTAAGGAAGTGATGAAACACAATATTTACACACTTAATAATTGATTTTCTTTTTAAGGGTAATTCTTTAGTTTGTTTATTGAGTCTTAAGCTTAATGCTTCTTGTTGTCTGGTCACCAATAAGATTGATGTGGTAAACTTAAAATGAACTTGACGAAGGGATTTTAGGTTTCAACCTTAGATTCAATAGCTTACGATCTTCCTTGAGGATAGATAACCCTTTGATAGATTTTCTTACAGGATAGACATATACCTGTCGAGTGGGGGTAGCCAAAATTGGAACTTAATCTTAATGAATCCAGGTAATTTGGTTGACATAGACATATGGTTCAATTGGGTTATACTGGGCATTTGCATCTGACCATCGACATAGGTTTTTGCATATTCTCGTTTTCCAGATTAGCAAACTAATTTACTACACATATATAAAAAAATCAATTCATCTTTTTTTAATAATATTGTGTGGAGTCACAACCCTAAATCTTTGAGTCTTTTGTTATTTTCCTTATTATTTTCTTTTATGTCTTTAAGTATTTTATTTATCAACTCCACATTCAACCAACCAAACAAGCAATCATTCTCTTCTCCCTATAATTAAATACTTGTAAATAAATAGTTGATGAGTGGTAAAACTATCACTATTTCTCACTCATTTAACTTAATATTTTGTATAGTTTCTTGAGTTTTGTGAATATTTTGATGTGTTTTGTGTTATTTTGTAGATAAATAAAGTTTCAGGATATTCTGGAGGTGATTTGGAGCAAAACTGTGAAATTTGGTGAAATTTGGCAAAAATGGTATTTTGGTAATTTTGGGCGTCCCGACACAAAGGGCATTTTGGAAATTTTGGGCATCCCGACACCGAAATAAAGTTTCAGGACATTCTGGAGGTGATTTGGAGCAAAACTGTGAAATTTGGCAAAAATGGTATTTTGGTATTTTTGGGCGTCCCGACACCGAAGGTATTTTGGTAATTACACCACCATGCCATATGTCAAAAATTCAACGAGCCGTCTTTTTTAGCCACCATGCCACGTGTCGAAAATTCAGCGATCCAAAAAAAATAATAAAATAATAAAAAAATAATAATCAGAAAAATAATAATAAAAAATTGGATTTTTTTGCCTATAAATAGATTTTGAATTTTTAGTTTCAATGTATCTCTTCCTCGGAAATCCTTATAAATAAAAGAGAGTTCTTCTTATTTTCTTCTTATATTCAGTTTTATTTACGCTTTGTAGTAGTAATTATATCCATCTATGAGGGGGTAACTTCTCTATGCTGAGGTAATACGGTAATACTTTTACTTTTGCTATTTAGATTAATCTCCCTTAAAATATAATATATAAACTGTTGATGGTGTTTTTAGGCACTATGATATTTAAGACAGCACGACAGGGGCAAAAGGGTAATTTTCTCCTTTGTCAAGATCATTAATACCGACCCGACCACATGAGTGAGTGGCCGAGAACTTTATGATCCGATAACCGACCACTTTGGTTCGGATGACCGAGCACTATCAGATCGGTAGCAGCATTCTCAGCACAAATGACCATCATGACCGACCTCATGAAGACCGGGAATATGGCGGGATATGCTCCAGAAGATAAGTTATCCTACTTTCATGGGGAAAACTGATGAGTCAGTGTCCAAATAGGATAAAAGAAGTGAATGTAGTTTTAATTAGGAATCCTTATAGGAAAATGAAATAGTTTTGACTAGGAATCCTTATGGGAAAAGGAAATTGTTTCAACTAGGAAATTCTTGTACAAATAGGAATATGATTTCTTCACCATTATAAATAGGAGGGTAGAGTGAGTGTAGAGAAGAGGACAAAAGAAAGAGAGAACAACAACAGGGGAGAATAAGAGGAGAGACATTGGGAGAATCAAGATCAATATCATAATGATCAAGCCCTGACTTGTAAGAAACAAAAAGAGATCTGAAAAGTGTGTTTGAGTAATAAAAATATATCATCCCGTTTGTGCCCGTGGACGTAGGTCGGATCCAAATCCACCGAACCACGTTAAATCTCCTTGTTGATTGGTGTGTTTATTTGTTTTTCGCTAAATTTGCTTTTGGTCCCCCATAACCAAACAAATTCACTGTTGAAGGAGGATTTCTTCGGGAGTGATATTCCCATATTACCCTGAGACCAAAATCCACCGTCAACAGTTGGCGCCGTCTGTGGGGAACTAAACAAAAAGCATTTCGCGTAGTAAGACAATAGCAGAAGGCGGAAACCACCAATCATCAGGGAGCTCGGCTGCAGATTGGATTGAGAAGATCGAGGAGAACCTAAGGAAAGAAAGGGAGGAAAATCAAACCTTGCTAAAAACCATGATCGACTGACTGGAGAGAATGGAAGGGGGGAACCGCGAGAAGCCCGAAACCAGAGCTAATCAAAGAAGATGAGAGATAGTAGATGGAAAGAGGGTTGTGGATACAAGTGAGGACGATGGACCTAGGAGGAGAGGACCTTACGGGATAAAATCCATAGTTGTGGAAAAAGATTCACAAGCAGATGACACATGGGAAGAAGAAGAAGAGAGACTTTCGACAAATTCCTCTTATGATAGTCTCCGCTACACTAGAAGATGAGGCACATAGTATGACGAGACTGTTCGGGAGATCCCAAGGCGTGAGGAACACCGCACCCGTGGCAACAGACACGAAGAAGAGCGCAGAAGGCGACATGGCGGCCCAAATAGCGAGGTAAAATCTTAGTTAAAGAAAGAGATGGCCAAGTGGGGGCAAGCCTCAAAACAGGTACAGGAGACGCCCGGGATGACAAAGAGGAATCCCCCCTCACAGAAGAAATAAAATCAGCAAAATTCCCGAAAAGGCCATATGTTTCTTTCCGGCTCAGGTATGCTCTTGTACCACCGAAACCGATGTCTCTTTCCGACTCGGGTCTGCTCTTGTACTGACGAGATCGATGTTTGTTTCAGCTCGGGGTCGGGTTACGCCCCACCGAGTCGGCTTCTTTGGACTGGGGACGTAACATTCCCCCAGAGCCAAGTCTTTCTCAGCTCGGGGTCGCGGTACGTCCCACCGAGTCAGCCCTTCGGACTGGGGACGTAACATTCCCCCAGGTCCAAGTGCCTTTTTTCAGCTCGGGGTCGGGGTACGTCCCACTGAGTCAGCCCTTCGGACTGGGGACGTAACATTCCCCCAGGTCCAAGTACCTTTTTTCAGCTCGGGGTCGGGGTACATCCCACCGAGTCAGCCCTTCGGACTGGGGACGTAACATTCCCCCAGGTCCAAGTGCCTTTTTCAGCTCGGGGTCGGGCTACGTCCCACCGAGTCATGATCATTAGTCTGGGGACGAGACATTCCCCCAGAACCATCTCTCTTGGCTCGGGGTCCTCAAGGACATACTCGATGCATAAGATCCGTGAGAAGCATAGCACGGGGATGGATGATACCCCCGTGGCGATTGCTTACTCCAGTGTTGCCGAACATAAGGAGGAATATGCCCTTAATGTGTCGAACACTCTTTGATCCTCACTTACCCGATGTAATGGATCCGTGGGAAAGCATAGCACGGGGAGTGATGAGGCCCCCGTGACGATTGCTAGCTCCAGTGATACCGGACCTAAGGAGGGATATGCCCTTAGCGTCCCGGACACTCTTTGATCCATTCATCATTTGGATCCGAGAGAGACGCAGCACGGGGATGCGTTGTGCCCCTGTAGCGTGTGCCTGCTCCAGCGTGGTAAGGAGGAGCCCTCATACAATACACAGGCTCCACAGTGACCCAACGTGTAGAGGATGTACCCTTACCATTCAAACGCTCAACTGATCCAAATCCTGGTTCGTCGGGACACTGAATTGAAAGATTCAGAATTGTGTTTTGGAGGCCTCGGGCAGGACGCTGTTTTGAGGCATCCGTACTGTTGTTTACGTTTGTAAAAAGTTTTCTTTTGGGACAAGTGCTGAGTCACCCCCACCTTTTTGGTCTTATTTTTCAAAGTTTTGATTTCATTTTTCGCCGGTCTGACAAGGGGACGCCCGCGCCAGATTCGGTAGGGCTTCACAAGGTTGATTCAATTCCCTTCTGAGCAAGTCCCAAAGATTACCTGGCTCGGAGCTGGATTCATTCGCCGAGGCCACTTGATTACCTGGCTCGAGGCTGGATTCGTTCCGCCGAGGCCACTTGTTTATTCGGCTCGGGGCTGGATTCGTTCCGCCGAGGCCACTTGATTAATCGGCTCGGGGCTGGATTCATTCCGCCGAGGCCACTCGATTAATTGGCACGAGGCTGTATTCGTTCCGCCGAGGCCACTTGTTTATTCGGCTCGGGGCTGGATTCGTTCCGCCGAGGCCACTTGATTAATCGGCTCGGGGCTGGATTCATTCCGCCGAGGCCACTCGATTAATTGGCACGAGGCTGGATTCGTTCCGCCAAGGTCACTTGGTTTCTCTCAGCTCGGGGTCGGGTTACGTCCCACCGAGTCCGTCCTTTTGGTCTAGGGATGTAACATTCCCCCAGGGCCAAGTGTTCATCTCAGTTCGGGGTCGGGTTACGTCCCACCGAGTCCGTCCTTTTGGTCTGGGGACGTAACATTCCCCCAGAGCCAAGTGTTCATCTCAACTCGGGGTCGGGACGTGTCCCACCGAGTCCGTCCTTTTGGTCTGGGGACGTAACATTCCCCCAGGGCCAAGTGTTCATCTCAGCTCGGGGTCGGGTCGTGTCCCACCGAGTCCGTCTTTTTGGCCTGGGGACGTGACATCCCCCCGGGGCAGGTGTTCATCTCAGCTCGGGGTCGGGTCATGTCCCACCGAGTCCGGCCTTTTGGACTGGGGACGTAACATTCCCCCAGGGCAAAATTTTCTTCTCAGCTCGGGGTCGGGTCATCTCCCACCGAGTCCGTCCTTTTGGTCTGGGGACGTAACATTTCCCCCGGAGCCAAGTGTTCATTTCAGCTCGGGGTCGGGTTACGTCCCACCGAGTCGGTCGTCGTCAGCATAAGGGCAAAGCATTGTCTCCACGGGTAGATATCAGGATCCTCGTTGACTGAGCACATGAGGGTGGCAGGAAGGACCAGATTTACAGCCAAGACATTTTTCTCTGCGATTCCTGGAGTGACCACCGACGGATTAATCGGCACACCATCTTTTTTATAGTTCCCGGCATCAACTCGCAAACTCGTTGTTACCGAGAACTAGGGGACATATGTTGATGGTGTTTTTAGGCACTATGATATTTAAGACAGCACGACAGGGGCAAAAGGGTAATTTTCTCCTTGGTCAAGATCATTAATACCGACCCGACCACATGAGTGAGTGGCCGAGAACTTTATGATCCGATAACCGACCACTTTGGTTCGGATGACCGAGCACTATCAGATCGGTAGCAGCATTCTCAGCACAAAGGACCATCATGACCGACCTCATGAAGACCGAGAATATGGCGGGATATGCTCCAGAAGATAAGTTATCCTACTTTCATGGGGAAAACTGATGAGTCAGTGTCCAAATAGGATAAAAGAAGTGAATGTAGTTTTAATTAGGAATCCTTATAGGAAAATGAAATAGTTTTGACTAGGAATCCTTATGGGAAAAGGAAATTGTTTCAACTAGGAAATTCTTGTACAAATAGGAATATGATTTCTTCACCATTATAAATAGGAGGGTAGAGTGAGTGTAGAGAAGAGGACAAAAGAAAGAGAGAACAGCAACAGGGGAGAATAAGAGGAGAGACAATGGGAGAATCAAGATCAATATCAGAATGATCAAGCCCTGACTTGTAAGAAACAAAAAGAGATCTGAAAAGTGTGTTTGAGTAATAAAAATATATCATCCCGTTTGTGCCCGTGGACGTAGGTCGGATCCAAATCCACCGAACCACGTTAAATCTCCTTGTTGATTGGTGTGTTTATTTGTTTTTCGCTAAATTTGCTTTTGGTCCCCCATAACCAAACAAATTCACTGTTGAAGGAGGATTTCTTCGGGAGTGATATTCCCATATTACCCTGAGACCAAAATCCACCGTCAACATAAACTATTTAAAATCTGAATTAATAAAGGATACCGTCATTCCGGACGGTTGGTTATTCAATTTAATCTGGTTAACCTGACTTAATGAGGATACCGCCACACTGGACGGTTGGTTTAAGTTTATATTTCTGTTCCGCCTTATGGCTGGTATATTTGAATTTGACTTAATCAGGATACCACCATTCCGGACGGTTGGTTTAAAATATCACAAGATTATATATTATTTTATGGGAGATATCTAAATAGTGAATAGTAGAAGTTAATTCCTTTTACCTTAGCATTTTTTTTTATTATTTTTCAGCAATTTCATTTTATGTCTTTTAAGTTTATATCAGCTTTAGTTATGTGTTGTAACTAAGTTAAATATATAGGGTTGTGATAAAATCTAATATCACCGATTTAAAAAGAGTTAGATTATAGTTTGGGTAACTAAAAGAATTATTTGTTGAGTCATAATCTTAATGTCTTTTTATTAACTGATCACTAATAAAATTGATTAGATAAAACTTAAAATGAACTAGACATATGGATTTTAAGTTTAAAAACCTTATACTCAACAACCCACGATCTTCTTTAAGGATAGGTAAACCTTTAATAGATTTCCTTACATGATAGGAATATACCTGTTGGGCGGGGGTAATCAATAATTGGAATTCAATCTTAATGAATCTAGGTAATTTAATTGACATAGACATATGGTTCAATTTGATTATTCTAGGTATTTGTAAATGACCATCGGAAAAGGCTTTTACATAATTTAGTGTTCCAGATTAATAATTCAATATTTTACCCAACTATGATATAACTACTTCATCTTTTAATAGATATTAGAAAGATTCACAACCCTAAATCTTTGAGTTTTTTTATTTTCCTTAATATTTTCTTTTGTCTTTTTATTTATTTATTTATTTAGCAAATCTACAAATCAAATCATTTCGAGCAATCAATTCACTTCTCCTTTAATTAGATATTTGTAAATAAATAGTATCAACAATTAATAACAACAGTAGGAATTAAGTCCTCGTGGGATCGATATTTTTATACTACTTGAAAGATACGTGCGTTTGCGTTATACGTGTGTGTTTACGTCGGTCAATAGTATCAATAATTAATAACAATAGTATGAATTAAGTCCTCGTGGGATCGATATTTTTATACTACTTGAACGATATGTGCACTTGTGTTATACGCGTGTGATTGCATCGGTCATTACCCATTTTCACCCATTAAACAAATGAGGTCTACCATCTTATTTATTGACTTAAAACAAAAGGAATCACATAATCATCATCATACTAATGTTCTTTAACATTACAAAATTACCAAATCATTAAACACATCATTTAAAGAAAATGGGTCATGGGTTTTTACCTTTATTTCCTGCTTGATTCTTGTTCATCCTCCAAATCTCTCATGCTCAACTTGCTTGATCATTTCTCTTCTTCTTCTTCATTCTTCTTATTCTTTCCTCATTCCTTCCTCTTATTCTTTCCTCTTTTCTTCTTCTCATTCCCTCTCTTCTTCTTTACGTTTTTCTTCTCTATTTTTCTTTCCAAAATTTTATGTTTTATGAATAGTATTTACTTTATATAGTGGGGGTGTCTTAGATATTTTACAAGTTGTAGAAGTGTGTAGAATCTTGGAGAGAAATTGAGATGCATTTTAGTCCAAAATCACTATTCATCTAGATTTTGATTTGCATTTTTGACCCAGTTATGGTCCTAATTTGGAAAAATATTTAAAGCCGAAGTTGAAGGCCTCGCTCTCAGCTTTTCAATGATATAAAGTTCATAAAAATCGGAGATCGTATGAAAAAATTATGTCCCAAATACTATAAGTAGTACAAAAGGAGCACATGATACAATCTCTTCTCGGGACTTCGAGAAATTTATCGATCGTTCCCAAGTCTTCTCATGATTTTATTTGAATCCTAACATGATTTATTTTAAATTATTTTGTCCCATATGTAATAATATTGTTATAGGTAGTAGTAAAAACCACCGGTCGTTACAAAATCCTTTTGTGATCGATATTTTTATACTACTTAAACGATATGTGCGCTTGCGTTATACGTGTGCGATTACGCTGGTCACTCTCAAAGTCTCAAGATTGGAGGCATAATCAGAACCATGAAAATGAAGACAACCTCTCAAAGATTTATTGAACTCCTCCTTCTGCCATCATCATCATATTTTTATACTATTTGAACGATATGTGCGTTTGCGTTATACGTGTGTGATTACGATGATCACTCTCAAAGTCTCAAGATTGGAGGCATAATCGGAACCATGAAAATGAAGACGACCTCTCAAAGATTTGTTGAACTCATCCTGCTGCCATCATCATCATCATCATCATCATCATCATAATCATAATAATAATAATAATAATAATAATAACAACAACAACAATAATAAAAATAAAAATAAAAATAAATAATTTGTCATTAAATAATCCAGGGACCATATATAGGTTAGCGTCAAACCTGAGCTCCAAAAATATCGTTAAATAATACAAATATAGTGACTAGATCTAAAAATATAATATGATTCGTTTCATTTCATACCTCAATTGAATTATTTCATTCAACTATCTCATTTTCTCGAATTAAGTTCTCACAAAAAATTATGGAAAAATCTCTAGATGATGATGGTTCAAGAATTTCTTTAGTAAAGTGCAAGCTCCATTTTATTTGAGTTTTCTATTTCCTGTAACATCGAAAAATCAAGTACATGGTTTGCCTACATGTGGGATGTCTGGGTTCAGAATTCATTTAAGATCAATCAGAACTTTTTGATTCTACACAAATGCAAAGAATAAAAAATGAGATGCATAAAATATAAAAAGAAAGAAAATACAAAATAAAAAAAATAAAAAAAAAAAAGAAAAAATACAAGGATATTAAATTATTATATTTACTAAAATCCGGCAATGGCACCAAAACTTGACACACTCACAAAGTGGTTATTTACTCCTAAATATAAGAGTGTTGAAGTAATAAAATAATCTGATAAGTCTAGAGTCGATCCACATGGAATAGATTTAGTAAAATAAAATAATAATTTGAGTGAAAATAAATAGACTGAATTATTTGAAGTGATTGAAAATTTTTAAATTGGATTGCAACAATAAAATAAAATATAAGGGGGTTAAGGGATCCACTTTTAATATTTCAAATTTAGAGAAATTTTACTTTTTATAATATATAAATTATCATTATTATCCAGTTAATTTATTTCAGAAATTAATTATGTCAAAACATATAAAGACAGATATAAAAGAGGTGATAACATTTGTCTATAATAAATTCAATTAGATACTCAATTATGCCAAATGTATAAAAAGCAGTCATATATGCAGTAACAAATTTTATCAGTAATTAGTCTAGATTTAAATTAAATATTAATAATTTAAATTATAATTCATATATTATAATATAAGCAAGTTTAATTTATATTTTCATATTAATAGTTTCACGCTTTAGCTAAGTAAGATGAAATTAACTACTCAAGTTTTAAATAAAAATACACATAATTTTATTGTTGGATGAAAAAGAAATTACAATAAAACTTCAAAAAAAAATAAAAATAATAAAATAATAATAATAATAAATAATAATAATAATAATAATAATAATAATAATAATAATAATAATAATATAATAATAATAATAGCAGTATTGATAAAATTATAACTGTAAAATAATTATTTTTTTATTAAATGTATATTTTTTATGTTTATCAAAACTCCGACTTTTTGAATTTCTTTTTTATATTTAGGAAGATTACATCTTTTTATTTCTTTTGAACCTCTTTTGTCTTATCTATTTTTTTTATTTCAATTATAGAGTGACTAATATAAAGATTAATCGAGATATTTATTTTTCATTTGTATTTTGGTATTTATATTTTTTATTTTTTTTGTGACACCGGGTTAAATATGTTGAAACACTTGGTGATGTGGTATATCATGTGCCGGGTGTATATATCATCTCTCTCACAACAGGCGGGCCCCGTACAACTGACCGGAAAATAATATTTTTATAAATTAAAAAAAAAGAGGAGAAAAAGAAAGTGTAACCCTAGGCATAAGAGTATTTTGGTAAGTAAGATGGTATAATAACACTTTACAAGTATGATAATATACTTACCACCACTGCTCTCAAGAGTGGAGGCGTAGTCAGAACCAGGAAAAAGAAGACGACCTCTCAAAGATTGATTGAACTCCTCCTACTGCCTTCTTCTTCTTATAATAATAGTAGTAATAATAATAAAAAATCTGTCGTTAAATAATCCAGGGACCATGTACAGGTTAGCGTCCAACCTGAGCTCCAAAGTCAGGTATGAGCTTTTTAGTAATGAAGATAAAATATTATATTTGTTTTGAAGCTCTGACTTTGTGGTATAATGTGAAACGCAGGGTGGCTAAGAACAGTATCAGTGCGGTGAGATTGTCTTGTTTCTTTTAAATCTCTCTGCTAAATATTCTCAACTCTCAAGCGTTATTATTTGATGGAATTTTTTATCAGGTTTGTAGTTGGAGCAGAAACTACATTTTTGGTGGCATACAATTCCCTCTTGATAAGGTTAAATTGCCTGAAGTGAGTCACTCATAACCATTATTTCTTCAAATTTTTGCGGTATATTTTGGGGGTAAACTTTAACCTACCCAAAATTGGAGGCAAAAAATTGAAATCTCATAGGATTCGCTTCATTTTGTTCTTAGTTTTATTTCTCTTGATTTGATTAGATTTCGATTTTGATTTTGAGGTAGGTTAACGTTACCCTGAATTTTTTTTGAATGGAATCTAATTAATATGGAACAATGCTTCTCTATTCAAGTCATTAAGATTGTCATGTGAATCAGTTACTTCAATAATATTGTGTTATTTTCAGATGGTTGTCTAATGTTATTGGTTATTGGTGTTGTAGCATTTTGATGCTGGAGAAAAAAATTTTGATCCTATTTGCAATGTTGCAAAACTTGAGAAAACACCTTTTGCCAACGCAGCATGTGATATGGTGGAAGAAGGTTTCTGGCTGAACCTTCTGTATCGTGGTTGTCATAGTGGCGCGGGTTTTGATAGTCGAGGTATTGATCAATTATTATTAATTGGTAAATGGTTATCGTAGATTTAAGCTAGTACTTCCTATGGATAGGCATGATTACTCATTTAAATTTTTGATATATTTGTTTTGCAGGCATTAAATATAGGCCGATCCTAACTTATACCTTGTCGGATGTCTTGCTCGGTCAAGGACTCAAGGCAGTGGAAGAAGGAGATGATGATGTCTTATATATAATAGATGATATCAAAGATGCAGTTTGGGTAGTTTGTCAGTACTTAAGACGCATAGCACGACCAATCAAGAGATATGAAGAAATTTTTCAGGTTTTCTTGTGATTATTATTGTTGTTATTGTTGTATTTGTTATTGTTATTATCACAATATTTTTTTCTATATAAAGGTCGCGACAACTGCAGCTAATGGAGACAAAAATATTGGGGAGTTGGTCGCCAAGGCTATTGAGAAAGTTGGAAAAGATGGTTTTTTTTGGGTATATGTAAGTTGCTTGTTCAATTTAAGTCATTTTCATTTTTAACTCACCTTTGTTTGAGATTGATTTGGCATAGTGTTACGCTTGTATGTTACCTCTCTTTCTTTCCTTTATTATTTTAGAAAATTTGTCATGCACTATTGAGATATGCTGTTAAAGGCGCAATGACATGCCTGACATGTACTTTACTTCCTGTTCTCAATTCTCATCCTTCTTGCATAGATCATGTTTTTTTATTCACAGTGATATATGTTCCATTTCCTTTTCATAGAATTTTTGAGTCATTCAAATATCTAAGAAGCCGATATGTTTTTCCTACTGCTAAACTGTTGCAGGGGAAGGAAAGATCTGAAAACATATTGGAGTTTGTTAACTTAATGAAGGTAGACTGGGGCTTTGCGTCCCATAATGGATTTGGAAAATGTGTAAGTATTTATAAATCACTATACTCTTCTTTTGTGATTTTATTTTTGTCTGTATATGTTGGGAATCAATCAACTGGGATTGCACCAGTTTTACCTAAAAAGTATAATATAGCGTCTTTCTTGGTTTTAATGCTGCTATTATTTTTTATTTTGCTAGGTTATGCAGAATCCACTCATTTTAATCCATGAGAAGAAAATTTTGAAAGAGGATGTTTTAAAGCAAGCAATTAGACTGGTATGCAAGAGTTTTTTTTTTTTATGCATAAGTGAGTTTCTATTTTTTTTATACAAATTAACTGGTTTTCTATTTTTTTTTTTCTGGTTAGGGACAACCTCTATTGATTGTTGCTGAGGATGTAGATTTGGATATGGCCAAATCTCTTAGGCAAGACCCATCTTGTCATGGAACCTGGGTAATTAAAGGTTTTTTTCGCAAAATAGAAAAATATAAAAATTTGATGGGGTACTATGAATCTCCATGAAGATGGTTGACGAAAAGTTACAAATATCAAAACCAAATTACAATGGAATATATGAGAGTTTTAGCGTACAAAACATAAACTTGTTTATTTTTCGTAGATAATTCAATTACTACAAATATTGTTTCATATATCATTTAGTTTTAGCGACAATGGGTTTTTGAATTGGCTGCAGCTTTGTGTCGTTAGACCTCCTGAATATGAAAATAATCAGAAGGCAATCATGCAGGACCTTGCGGTCCTCACTGGAGGCCAGGTAGATACTTTTGGTTATATTTCTGCTGGTTTTGCTTTACATTGTAATTCACAAATCAATGCGTACTACCTTTTTGCTTTTAGATTGTAACTAGCAAGTCAGACATTAACTTGATACCTCAAATGCTTGGCTCATGCAAAGAGGTAATAAATATAACATATGAATTTTTGGTTGTGTGCCTTTGCGTTAGATCATGTCAAGGGTGTGTTTATTTGAAATTGGATATTATTCTGCCCCTTCCGTTAATTGCAGGTCACGGTGTCACAT
Organism: Zanthoxylum bungeanum; assembly: GCA_019454045.1. Classification (NCBI taxonomy): domain Eukaryota; kingdom Viridiplantae; phylum Streptophyta; class Magnoliopsida; order Sapindales; family Rutaceae; genus Zanthoxylum; species Zanthoxylum bungeanum. Next base: position 49,856 of record SKCR01019348.1, on the reverse strand, counting down.
GATTCAATGGCTATCTTTGGAGGGTCCGGTTGCCAAGAAGACATTGAAGAAAGGCGTAAACAGGTTGGTTGTGGCTCTTTGACATGATTTGAAACAATTTTGAGACTTTTCATTGTATTTGTTGTTTGTAATCTTCCTTGTTATGTTCTACAATTTTTGTTTCAGTTGATATCCCAAATTTCGTTGAGCACTTGGACTTCAAATTATGAATTAAAGTTATTAGGAGAGAGGCTTGGAAAACTTTCTTCTGAAGCAGCTGTTTTTAAGGTTTGGTTTTCAGAAATTCTACATTCATTTGTGCTGGTGTTATTCTAGCATTTTAAACATATGATTATACTGTCTTTTATCTCAAACATATTTAGTTGAGATTTTTTTTAAAAGGTTGGTGGTGCTAGTGAAGCTGAAGTGGACAAATATCATTGGAGAGTTGCTAATGCCGTAAATGCTGCTGTGGCTGCCCTTGAAAATGGAATTGTAGCTAGTAAGCTTTCTGTTTTTAGATTTTTGTTTGCTAGATTTTGTTGGGTTGATGAATCACATTTTAGATATTCTGATGATTTTGGTGATGATTTTGAAGGTGGGGGGGTTGCACTTTTTCATGCATCAAAGAAGCTGGACAAATTGCACAAAACTGGCTTTAATTTGCGGAACTCTAGTCGTTTTATAGAAAAACCTAAGAGGAAGAGGCTTGGTGTTCAGCTTGTACAGAATGTTCTCAAGGTGTTTGTCATTTTCTTTCCTAGCTAATTTAAATTGTCTGTTTTTTCCATATCTAGCTGTGCATCAAAACTGTGGTTTGATTTTCTTATGCTTGCTTGGAGCTTTTGTTTAGTAGTGATAAATGAAGTAATTTTTTACGTTATTTTAAAGGTTATTGGGGTGGGCAAAACAAATTGATTTTTTTAGCCCCTTGCTCTTCTAAGAATCGAACTCGGGTGGCCAGACAAAAAAATTTGTTTGAAAACCACTCAATCGCCCCCTAGGAGGAAAAAAAAAAGATGTTACAAAAACTACATTTAAAGTCATTAGTAGATGACATTCGACAAAAATGACAGCTGGAGTAGTAGGAAGTCAAGTTACGCAATGTTACATAAATTTATCCGACTATTTCCAGCATGATTAAATTTGGGATGCATGGCTGTCTTACTAACCAATGCTGCTTCTAAGGCGTGAACTTGCTAATAATTTGAACCTGCATGAACTTGCACATACAGGCACCTGTGGTCACAATTGCTTATGCTGCTGGATTTGACCATTCAGCTGTTGTCAAAAAGCTACTAGAGGAGGACAATCCTTACCTTGGATATGATCCATCTAAAGGTGAATGTATTTATTAAACACTATTTAATAAGGTTAAACAAAAACCAAAACTTGAGTGATTTTCTGTAATGTTCTTATTGTGCATTGAGTTGGATGAGACTCGTATTTTTCTCATATACAATATAAAAATATGTTATATTTTTTCTTCTTTTCATTTTTCTTCTTATTAGGTGAATATACAGATTTGATCAGGTCTGGGATTGTCGATCCAGTGAAATTCATAATCAATGAATTAGAAGATACTATGTGGTAATTCGTTTAAACTCTTAAACTCGGGAAAGTAACCCTATTCTAAGTCATTCCTCGGCGAAGAATCTCTTTAGTGCGATCCGTGGGCCTTAACTATCTTAATAAAGTTTAGTTATTGCTATTTTTTTTTCTCTGTTTATAACTAAATCCAAGTTTGTAGATCCTTAGGTTTACTACTCCATTTTTTGGGTACAATTTCTCCCTAGCATATGTTAATTCTCGTAATAAAGTAAATACTAATTATTGTTTATGTAGTTATTGTACTCGTAGTTTTGGAGATGCAATCTCAAATTCAGAAATTGAAAGAAATAACCGGCCGCGGAAGAAGGAGAAGAGGAGGGACAATCCTGCAAGGAAATAGGTGGCTTGTAACCTTATGTACTGTCTCTAATAAGCAATTGTTGATTGTGTCAAGCTTGGCCTTGCAATTGTGGAATGAGGAGCTGAGCTCAAGGCAACGTAGACAAAATTGGAGGGACTTGCTATAATGTTCCTTGGCTTGTCAAACTATTGTTGTATTTTTAATTATTACTGCTTTATCTAAACTTGGATATCATTCAATATTATATTGTTCAGGGCTACAACTGCAGGTGTGGTGTAAGATGGGAAATGCCTTCATGGGTACTTTCTCCTAGGCGTAGGTACCATTTATTCAATTTAAGGAGACCCCAGTACATCTTTTCTCTTATCTGATAAGAACTTTTTTTTCTTGGAAAAAAAAATCTTGGGTTGCTAGATTACTTTTGGAGTTTTTGATTTGTAATTCGGGCCCAATAATAAATAATGAAATTATTGAATTTCCCCATTCAAAATACTGCTGAAATCATTTTAGAATTTCTCATTTTAAGTATTAAATATTTAAAAAAATTATTTAAAAAAAAAATCTATTTCTAAAAGTCTGAGCCTGACTCAGGTATTTGTCATCCTTAAATTTATGGATAGAAAAATAAGGATTTGTGAAAGACAATGTGGATTTAGATCTGTAAAAAAAAATAAGGACTTGGAAAACTAAAGTACTAATATTTATTTCTTATTGGTGCTAAACTTGTTCCCTAAGTACCATCCCATCCAATCCTTGACAAGTTCGGGGAGTGGGTAAAAATCATTAATATATTTGAATTTCGCTCGACTATCCTTGTGTAATTGTAATTACTATACAATACTCCAAAGTCCAAAACCACACGAATAAATTCAACCACCTACATCAATCAACTATGCATTGTTCCAAAATTCTAAATCTATGTTTAAATATATTTTCAATTATTTTTTATTTTGAATGGAATCGAATATGAATAATCTTGCCATCCTCATCTAAATTTACCGAAGAGATTCTCACCATAATCTATTAGAAATATTATCCTGTAACAAGCTTACCCAGAATAGAACAATTAAACTATTTCTTCATAGCCCCATCACACATTATTCTACCAATTTAATGGCAGAGATCTAAAAACACCATACCTTTATCAATACCATATTTTTCTATTCACGATTATATTTTTTTCGTATTAAAAATATCTTTCTGAAATAAAGATTTGGCATTTGATGTTCTAAAATGGATGTGCTGACCAAGTGACAAAAAATTGTCCCAAAAAGCTTTGTGAAAAAGATTGAAGCATTTTTTCTCTCTCATCATGCACTTTCTAGTTGATATATTTGAATTGATGGAAGAGAATGACTTATAATAATATATAATCCAATAGAATGGAATAGAATAGAATGAAATTGTTGGGGAATTAATGTGTTATTAAATGAAATCAAGATGTATCAAATATCAAAATCAGTATTCAACAATGAAAACAAATCTACACTAAAATATCAGTCTTAAACCATAAACCCTAAACTTTAGATAATGAAAAAAACCTGGTAAAAAACTTTGAAGATACCGAAAATCCAAGCTGAGATCTCTATGTCCTTAAGAACTTATTAGTCCCACCTCGGTGCTCTACGGATTTTGTGGCTAATATTCTCCCAGGATTACTTGGATTCATCTTGTTCAATGGGCACTCTTTAACAAAATCTTGAACTGGGACAATAGTTGGAACTCTCTCTTAACTGTAAAACAAAATGTATGAAACTTTTCTTCTGGATTCTTAGAATGAACATGAAGGCTCCTATATATAGGCATGGAAGGGTGCCTTAAGGGCACCATTTGGTTTGGGATGTAATATTCCTAAGGGTTATACCCATTCCATGCACAATTTGAAGCCCAGAAGTGTGTTCTTCTAATTTAGAAGGCATGTCCCTACATGTTTGTACCCTTCCCATAGGGCACAACCCAAGGGGCATGACTTTTTTTCATCCAAACTTAATATTTAGAGAATTTACAACAATCCCCCACAATTCTATAAATATTCATGCAGGCACTTGAGAGAGATCCCGTGAACTAAAGCTACATCAAAATAGGTAGCTTTCGCCTTGAACCTTTCCTAGTAAATGGTAATCAGATTTACTTGGTAAACCAGTGACTCATAGTCTTGAATTATTCCGCAGTTGGTGTAAACCAAGACAATTGCCAACACACAGCTTTACTTCGACCATTTCCCGTTCTACGGTTGTGTTCATTTTGGCCATGAACATTGGTCCTGGATTCATCAAGCACTCTAGGAAAGTCAACCTGTAAAATCCCATGGAAGCGGCCTCACTTCTTACTTGAAATAGGTAATCTATTATAAAGAGGTAATCTGCCTTTACCCCCATTAGAACTCATCTCTTAATATAATGATCATTAAAAGTCTTAGCGTAGCCTAACCTTGCAGACAACACTCTGCATCATTATCGGAATGGGAAAGAGTATAAAACTCTACAGTGCTTGTTTTGAATTTCACAAAGTTTCAGTTATCCATTTTGAACCTAGATTTTGGGATCTCCAGTCAGCTAGGTTGGTTTTTCACAGTGACAATTCTTAATTTATAGGCTTCAAGCTCATTCCTCTCGATACCTTCACAACTTGATATCTAGGTAAACCTTTAGTAAGTGGATCTGCTAGGTTTTCCTTTGATTTCACATAATCGATCGATATTATGCCACTTGAGAGCAGTTGTCGTATGGTATTATTTCTGCGACGTATGTATCGGGACTTACCATTATACATTGTATTTTGGGCTGTCCCAATAATCGATTGACTATCACAATGTATGCTTATCCTTGACACTTGTTTGGTCCAATTTGGAATATCTTCTAGGAAATTTCGAAGTCATTCTACTTCTTCTGATGTTTTATCTAATGCTATAAACTCTGATTTCATAGTATATCAGACAATACATGTTTGCCTCGAGGATTTCCATGATGCGGCTGCACCACCAAGTGTGAAAATAAATCCACTCGTAAATGTAGAATCCAATGTATCAGATATCTAGTTAGCATCGATGTATCCCTCTAGAATAATATGATATCTCTCATAATGCAACCCATATTTTGAAGTTTCTCTCAAACACCTCAAAACTCTTACTATGGCTTTTCAGTGGTTATGTCCTGGATTGCTCGTATATCTGCTAAGCCTGTTTACATCTTAAGCGATATCAGGTCGTATTCAATTGGTGAGATACATTAGACTTTCGATGGTTTTTGAATACTCTAGTTGCGATACGCTTGAACCGGTGTTCTTTGATAAGTGAAGAGTTAGGTCTACTGGAGTTCTAGCCACATTTAGATCTCATTTATTATATTTTTCAAGCATCTTCTCAACATAGTGAGTATGAGATAATATATATCCTTCTGATGTTCTGGAAATCTTAATTCCTAAGATTACATCAGCTACTCCTAAATCTTTCATATCAAATTTGCTGGTCAACACTTTCTTGGTAGATTAAATCATCTCATGATTACTACCAATGATCAACATATCGTCTATATAAAGACACACAATGACATATCTTTTTTAAGTTGATTTGATGTACACACATTTATCACACTCATTGATTTTGAATTCATTTGACAACATCTCTTTGTCAAATTTTTCATGTCATTATTTAGGTGTTTGTTTTGATCCGTACAAGAATTTTACAAGTTTGCACACCTTTTATTCTTGTCTAGGAACATTGAAACATTCTGGTTGTTCCATGTAAATCTTTTCATCCAATTCACAATTTAAGAATGTCGTCTTTACATCTATTTGATGTATTTCAAGACCAAATATAGCTGCTATGGCTATGATCATTCTTATTGACAAGGTACGAGTCACTGGTGAATAGATATCAAAGTAATCAAGGCCTTGTAGGCACTGTATTTTTGCATATAAGTCCCTATGATGAGTCTTATTTGGAGACACTACCTTTTTGTAACGACCGGTAGTTTTTACTACTACCTATAGTAATAACGTTACGTACAGGACAAAGACACATAAAATAAATTATGTTGAGACTTAAATAACTTCATGAGATGGCTTTGGGGTCGATCGGTAAATTTCTCGAAGTCCAGGGACGGGACTGTACCGTGTTTCTTTTGGACTGCCCATAGTATTTTGAATTTTATATCGTCGGAAAGTTGGGATCGAGACCTACAACTTTCGCGTTAAACTTTTTTCCAAATTCGGACCTGAACCAGGTCAAAAATACAAATCAAAATCTGGGTGAATAGTAATTTCGGGGGTAAATTGAGAAATCTTTAATTTTCTAGATTTTTCTACTTTTTTCCTCAATTTTCCAAATAACAATTTGCTCCACTATAAAAATAACCACTATTCACTATTACCTAAATGGAAAAAAAAATTGGGGAAGAGGGGAGAAGCCATTTGCTTTGAGAGAAAGAAAAGAGAAGAGAAAGAGAAAAAGGGAAGAGGAAGAAGAAGAAGAAGAAAGAAGGAGAAGAAGGAAATGAGAACAAAAAAAACAAGAAGATGAACATGAACAAGAGTTAGAGGGCTTTGAAATTAAGGAAGATCAACAACAAGGAGGTAAGAAACCTTGACCCAAATTTTAATTTGTTGAGTTTTGAAAATGTGATGATGGAATAGAGCCATTAGCATGATAAGGATTTAAAATTTATTATATAGATTTAATAAGTTTAGGTCTCATGACATAACCCTAGATTTTGGTTGATTTGTGAATGGAATGGTGATGGAAGGAAAGACTTTATGATAAATGTTGTTTTGATGATGGTTGAGAAATTTGATTGTAGAGAAAGAGTAGATGATATGTAGGGATAGAGAAAATTGCTTATAAAGTGTTTGTGGAAATATCCCCAATGACTTAAAAATATTTATTTAGGATAAAAATAACACTTAATGGGATGTATTTAGGTGTTGGAAAATGAAAGAATGGGTTTGAAGTGAAAGAAGTTTATTTGGGAAAATTTTGAAATTATAGCGACGTTTTGCCGCAAACCAGTCCACCAAGACGGTACATATTCTAGTAGCTGTAAATAGAGTTTCGAGCGTCCGTTTGATGAACCGTTAATTTTTAAGTAAACTAGACATATAAGAAAATCACATACTAAAAATTAAAAAAAATTTGGAATTAAAATGAAATTGCAGAAAAATACAGAAATTGGAGTTAGTGCAGTGGCGAACTGGTCCAGTTCTCTGCTGCGTATGGTGCAGAAATTGCCTTATATCTTGAGCTCTAGGAGTCCAAATCAAGATCCATAAAAAATTGCATAAAGTATACTCATAGAGGAGTATTCTATAAAAAAACTCAGGTCTATAACTGATTCCCTCTATTTATACCAAATTTTCCAATTCTGGTCACTGTCAGTGACTTTTCTGCTTTGATGAAGGAGTGGTAGACGCGTAAAATGATTTGTGTAACCGCGAAACAAACCTCGTAAAAACTTTATAGGGTGCTATAATGTGTTAGAAACATAGCGGGGTTATAATTCATAATTGCACATTTATTCTTATCTATGGGGATATTCTTGTTACAGTAGCTAATAAATTTTTTCTTACTCATATTTATAGATCGGCCTCAGGACTCTCAGCGACCTTCTACCCCGTGAAGGGACTTCTCTCAGCCATATACAGTGAGTGGAATAATTACTTTCTTGATGTTTTGTTTGATATATTTTAATAGCCATATTTATTGGTTTTGTTTTTGAGAAAGTTTGAGATTTGTTTATGATATCATATTGAGATTTTGATGATGTTTTTAAATAAGAAATTTTGGTCTTGAGATTTTAATTGGAGATAAGTTTTAAATATTGATGTTGGGATTTATATTGATGAGTTTTATATTTGAGATTTCTATAAGTTTTGGAATCTATTTTGATGATGATTTTGAGTGTGGATATGATTTAATGTGACATTTGAGATTTATTGATTTTCGGATTGATATCGGACCTTGTTTTTGATATATTTGTGGATGAGATTTGAAACCTCGGCATGAATATTTGTTTTTGGAATTGACGGATAGATATACATGTGCACATGTGGAGGACTGTGGGGACGCCCCTAGATCCTCAGCACTCATATGGTATATTCCTGGGCGGAGATGCGCCTACGGGCGGAGATGCGCCTACAGATGGTACATTTCTGGGCGGAGATTGCGCTCAGATGGGACATTCCTAGGCGGAGATTCATTAACTTGGATTTTTAGTGTAGTGCCGAGTGATATAACTGAACTTGATTTCTTAAGATGTTTTATAGTTTGGTTTTACATTATTCTTTACAGTGTGATTTGACACATTTATGGTGTAGTTTTATAATATTTTATTTACCATTATTTTACACATTTTAATATTCTTTATTCTTGTTGTTTTAGTTCCACTACTGGGTTCGTCAAGACTCACCCCCCCACTCTCCAGTCTTTTGCAGGACATAGCCTTTTTGGTGAGCCACAGTTCGTTTGTTGACCTGAGACATATTATCGGCATTGCAGTCACGAGTGGGTCAGTTTACCAGTCAGTGTCGTGCGTCCATATAGGATGCAGTGGTGTTTTGTATATTGTGGTCACTGTATTATTATTTTTTATGTACAGAGTGGTTCATGTACAACAGATGACTTATATACGTATATGAACGTAATTATTCTTCTCATGTTTCTCTATTAGCATAAAATTTTTTACCCATGAGTTATGCATGTCAGGGTAGAATATAGTCATTGAGATGTAAAGCTTGGGCGACAGCGGGGACTGTTGTCTGCCGGTAACACCACCATTTTAGAGATGTTTCAAATATGGTATCAGAGCATGGTCTATGGGTCAGTGACTGCAATGGTGAGGTTTTAGTGTCTTATATATGTGGTATGCCCAGGGTATTCATATATAAGGGGTTATTCCTCTGTTATTCTCATCCCATGGTAAATTTCATTCTCTTTGTTCTTATAATATATATTTTTTTTATCTTAACTTTTCTGTTACTTGTGCCTTATAGATATTATGCCGCCTAAGGGCAAACCCAAAGGTAGGGGCATGCCTCGAAGAGAGGATGCATAGAGGGGTGTGGAGTTAGACCAGAGGTCAGTGGCACCTCATTCAGGGTCAGATGGGGGACAGAGGACAGAGTCTGTCCAAGAGAGAGATGCAGATCATGTTGAGCCTCAACCAGCTGTACTAGTTGAGGACCCACTAACGACAGGGTTACAGCAGCTACAACAATCAGTAAATACTCTTGTTCAGTTATTCACCCGTTAGCAGCAACCACCCGACCCATAACCAGGAGCTGCAGTACCTCATATTCCTGTACCACCCCCACCAGTAGAACCATCAGTGGCTCACCAAATAGTTAACTCCCCAGTTAGATCTGATCATATTCCAGCATAGTCAGAACCCGTTGTTATACCTCAACATCCTCATCCGTTGACGGCTCAGGTAGTGCAAAGGCAGGAGATGTTAGTTTCCCTGCCTGCCTGATTTCAGGAAGCTACACCCACCTACCTTTCAGGAGTAGAGCCTGCACCAGATCCCAACGGATTTATTGAGGAGTCTGACCGTATATGTAGTGCGTTGGGATGTTCGCCAAAAAAGGCAGTAGAGTTAGTGAGTTCTTAGTTGCGAGACATGGTTTATGCATGGTTTGTGACATTCAGGGATGGTAGAAGGAGGGGTGCTTCTCCATTGACTTGGGCAGAATTCAGTGCAGCCTTTTTGTCTAGATTCATGCCTCAGAGTGTTAGAGATGTAAGAGCTCGAGAGTTCGAGCAGCTAGTTCAGGAGGAACACATGACAGTGCCAGAGTATGATATCCAATTCACCTGATTGTCTCGATTTGCACCACATCTAGTTAGTACTGAAGAGATGAAGGTGAAGAGGTTTTTGAATGGGCTGCGGGATTACCTATTCAGGTCAATCCACTTTACAGAGACCACTACCTACACTCAGGTGTTGGATGCTGCTTTACGATTTGAGGCACAGGTTAAGGAGAGGCAGACTGAGAGAGAGTCAAGGAAGAGGTCAATGTCAGAAGGGGGAAATCGGCCACGACAGAGTGACTTTGGTAGACACCCACAGGAATCAGAACCTTCACCCACTATGTCCGGGAACAAAGGTCAGATGTGGAGGGGTACCGATTATAGGCCCGCCCAGAGCACCGTATCTCGAGCATCATCATCACCCAAACAACGCAGGGCACTCATGTATGTCAGATATGTAGGAGAACCCATCATGGGCGATGTCAACTAGGGAACAAGGCATGTTATCGGTGTGGTCAGGCGGGGCACATAAAGAGAGACTGTACAGTTCCAGAGGATAGATTATCCTCTAGGGGTTCACCACCCCCACCTCGGCCTCCGCAAGGTCGTGGAATGGGGGGAATTGATCAGAGGTTAAGAGGTAGGACACAGTCAGATGGGGACCGAATTCAGACGACTGGTGACCGTGGGCAGACTTCGGCTGGCATAGCCCAAGAGAGAGTCTTTACCCTCACTCCACAGGAAGCTCAAGCATCAAATGCAATAGTTACAGGTACCCTTCTTATTAGTACTATATATGCTAGGGTATTGTTTGATTCGGGAGCTATTCATTCATTTATATCGCCATATTTTTGTGCACGATTGGGGAAGCAAATCGAACTTTTAGAAGTGCCTATAGTTGTAGCTACCCCTTTGGGAGATCCTGTCGAGGTTACCCAAGTTGTTAGAGCATGTCCGATGATAGTTGATGGACACAGCTATGAAGCAGATTTGGTGGTATTAGATATCATTGGTTTTGATATTATATTAGGCATGGATTGGTTGTCCACTGACCATGCAGTGTTAGATTGTAGAGGGAATACAGTAACTCTCCAAGATTCAGATCAACCGGCTAAAGTTTATCAAGGGGACAAGAGTGTAGTACCCTATAATTTGATATTAGCCATGCAGGCTTTCAAGTTGTTTCGGAGGAAGAATGTGGGATATTTGGCCTATGTGACGGATATCAGGAACACTGAATTGACCATTGAGCAGATCCCTGTAACTAGAGAGTACCCGGATGTGTTTCCTGAAGAGCTTCCAGGTTTACCACCTGATAGGGAGATAGAGTTTGGTATTGATGTTTTACCATGCACTCAGCCTATATCGATCCCTCCTTATAGAATGGCTCATGCAGAACTAAAAGAATTGAATGAGCAATTGCATGACTTTTTGGATAAAGGTTTCATACGCCCTAGTGTGTCATCGTGGGGTGCTCCGGTGTTGTTTGTAAAGAAGAAGGATGGAACATTATGATTGTGCATCGATTACCGACAGTTGAATAAGGTGACGATCAAGAAAAAATACCCACTACCAAGAATCGATGACTTGTTTGACCAACTCCAGGGGACGCAGTGTTTCTCGAAGATTGAACTTCAGATGGGGTACCACCAATTGAAGATAAGGAATGAAGATATTCCAAAGACAGCCTTCTGAACCCGATACGGGCATTATGAATTTCTGATGATATCGTTTGGTCTGACAAATGCCCCTGCAGCTTTTATGGATATGATGAACAGAGTGTTTAGACCTTTTCTGGATCAGTTCGTCATTGTATTCATATATGACATTATGGTATACTCTCAGAGTGAGCAACAACATGAGAGCAATCTTCGACAGGTTTTGCAGACACTAAGGGAACATAAGCTTCATGCTAAACTCTCAAAGTGTGACTTCTGGCTGTCTCAGGTGGCATTTCTGGGCCATATAGTTTCGAAGAATGGTATTCAGTTGATCCCCAAAAGATAGAGGCCATTCAGAAATGGCATCGCCCTACGAGTGTGACGGAGATTCGTAGCTTTTTGGGCTTAGTTGGGTATTACATGTGCTTTGTGGAGGATTTCTCGAGGATAGCAGCTCCTCTGACGCGATTAACCGATAAAGGTGTGAAGTATGAATGGTCGGAAACATATGAGCAAAGTTTTCAAGAACTGAAGAAGAGATTGACTTCAGCTCGGATTCTAGCTCTACCTTTGGGGGTAGGAGGATTTATGGTGTACTGCGATGCCTCCAGAGTGGGTTTGGGATGTGTTCTGATGTAATGAGGAAAAGTTATTGCTTATGCTTCCAGGCGGTTGAGGCCTTATGAACGCAATTACCCGACTCATGATCTGGAGATGACATATGTATTTTTTTCCTTAAAAATATGGAGGTGTGGGAACACAGTGGAGCTGGGCGACGCATGCTGTTCTAAGCTCGCGGCCTAGTTGGGAGTACGGAGTAGCCAACGGAGGACTAAACCGGAGAATAAGGGAGTCGCCACCCGGTGTGAACCGGGACAAAGATTTAAGGCTGCACTCACCCCTCGCAAGGGAAGACCTCAAACCATTGGGTTCGGAATGGTCCCTTACTTATGCCACTTATAATATAAAGATTTATGCAATAATCCAACCAAGCCTATGACATATATTTCCAAGTGCACCACAATCCTAAATTCGCATGCTTAAAGGTAAAGTTTACATCTAGCATACATGAAATCAAATCTTATTGCCAAATTAACATGCTTAAAGATAGGCCTTTGCAACAACAAGCATATAACGTCATAAGAATTCAATCATTCATGTAATCATAAACACAAACAGTCATGGTAACATTTGCATGTAATATAAAGGAAATGAAAATGCAACAAATAATGTAATAGGCGCATTATGCAAAGAAGCATATAAAATATGGTCAAAATAACCACATGATAAATGAAATTAATACAAGCACATGACTTGAAAAGATGAAGAAAGACACGAATTTAAATATGCCAATCAAAGATGCAATTTTACATTAAAGATGAACATGCCATAATGTGATGCTAAAGGGTGCAACTAACATGAGCACAAACATGCATGTGAATACTTTTCCAAGTGGTACGTGGAATTGTATCCCAAGTACAGACCGCACTACCGTCCATTCGGAATCGGCTACGGAATTTACGTCTGGGTTTCCATCCGATATACCACAAGAAATAATGTCCACACGCCTTCACAACATGGATGCATAAATTGTAATGCATTAAGCCAAGACTAAGGTAGATGATGCAATTATATGGAATTTCATAATACATGCATGAATAAGGCAATGATATACAAAAGAATCAATGGCATGACAAGAAGCGCGGCGAAGCATCGTGGTAAAGGATCTTATCCCCGTGAGACGGAGGGCCTTTAATCTGACTTACTAAGCCCATGCGCAATGAACACATAATATGCATAAAATGAAGACAAAAGTAAGCACAAAAATACTCGGCGTGGCGAAGCATCGTGGTAAGGATCTTATCCCCGTGAAACGGAGGGCCTTTAATCCGACTTACTAAGTCCATGCGCAATGAACACATAATGTGTATAAAATGAAGACATAATATCAAAGACAAGATATCGGACTTTGTATATCTGATTGAACACATCTCACGTCCAATCGAATATGCGTCATCCGGCGCGGCGAAGCATCGTGGTAAGGATCTTATCCCCGTGAAACGGAGGGCCTTTAACCCGACTTACTAAGCCCATGCGCAATAAACACATAATATGCATAAAAAAAGACAAAAGTAAACACAAAAATGCTCGGCGCGGCGAAGCATCGTGGTAAGGATCTTATCCCCGTGAAACGGAGGACCTTTAACCCGACTTACTAAGCCCATGCGCAATAAACACATAATATGCATAAATAAAGACAAAAGTAAACACAAAAATACTCGGCGCGGCGAAGCATCGTGGTAAGGATCTTATCCCCGTGAAACGGAGGGCCTTTAACCTGACTTACTAAGCCCATGCGCAATAAACACATAATATGCATAAATAAAGACAAAAGTAAACACAAAAATACTCGGCGCGGCGAAGCATCGTGGTAAGGATCTTATCCCCGTGAAACGGAGGGCCTTTAACCCGACTTACTAAGCCCATGCGCAATAAACACATAATATGCATAAATAAAGACAAAAGTAAACACAAAAATACTCGGCGCGGCGAAGCATCGTGGTAAGGATCTTATCCCCGTGAAACGGAGGGCCTTTAACCTGACTTACTAAGCCCATGCGCAATAAACACATAATATGCATAAATAAAGACAAAAGTAAACACAAAAATACTCGGCGCGGCGAAGCATCGTGGTAAGGATTTTATCCCCCGTGAAACGGAGGGCCTTTAACCCGACTTACTAAGCCCATGCGCTTTTCTCATCATTACATAAATAAATAACGTGCAGAAAATTAAATGGCGGAATAATTAAACAACTCAAAATTAAACAAAAGAACGTGCCATTTACTCAAGTGGTACGTGGAGTTGTGGCCCGAGTACAGATCATACTACCGTCCATTCGGAATCGGCTATGAAATTTACGTCCGGGTTTCCATCCTATATACCACAAGAGACGACACTTACATTCATCCAACATCCACAACAAACATCATACACACAACAAATGCAACAAATACGTAAAATATAATCAAAATAAATGACGAGAAATTAAATAGAAATAAGTGTGAAGAATACCCTCAGGTCTAACCTTTTTAGTTGTCCTCGGACTTGCGTTTCGCGGAGATCGGAAGGGTAAAGCTCCTCAACTTTTCTGGTTCACTGGTCTAGCGTCTTAACTCACTGTTTTGCTGTTTTGCTCGCTGTTTGGTCTCCGATTCACTGCTGTTTTCACTGTATTTCTGCTCACTGTCTCAGCTCACTGTTTTGGTGTTTTAGGCTACTGTTTTTGATGTTTTTAAAGGCTTTAAGTGCAGATTTTTTTTTTGGTTTTTTAATGGTTAGATGTGCAGTTTTTTTTATGCAGTTTTTTAGTGTTTTAGGGGCTGTTTTAGGGTGATTTTGCTGCTGTTTGGGCGTGTAAAACAGTGCAGTTTTTTTTGTGTTCACTGCAGTGCGTTTTTTGTTGTAATTTTTGGTGATGGAGGGCTGCTGTATAGGGCTGGTTTCGGTGATGTGTGGGGGGTTTACGGAGGTGGTTTTCAGTGGTGGTTAGGGGCTGTATTGGTGGTTGTATTGGCTACAGAAATTCGGCTATGGAGGAGTGCAAGGGAGATGGTGTTCACGGCTAAAGAGGATGAGATGGAGAGAAAATTTTATGTCTTGATTTCTTGCTTTGGCCGTGAGTCTTGGTGTGTTTCTAGGGCTTGGGCGTGACTTAGGTTGTCTGAAGGAAGGGAATGGCTTTGGTTAGGGGTTGTTTATATAGAGAAGGGTTAGGGCTTCACCTTGTCTCACAAGGAAGGGATTTGGTGCATTCAAAAAGGATATGATTTAGTGCTAGGTAAGGAAAGCAATGGATTTGATTGGGGGACATGTCTTGGCTAGATTAGGAATACAATATATTTGATTGGTTAGGATTAGGCATTTAATTTGTTAGATTAGGAAGTCAATATTTTAATTTGTTATGATTGATTTTAATTAGGTATATCATCTTTTTAATTTAGGTATATGATATATTTAAATTATTTAAATTAGGCATGATTTTAGTTTAAGTTTGGTAAATGTTTTATTTAATTATATTAATATCTTATTTAGTTAATGTTTTAATTAATATTTATTTATTTAATTTGGGGGTATTTTAAGGGTGATGGGCGTGTGGGCCTTGGTGGGTGGGAGTGGGCTTGGCTAGGTGCATGTTAATTTAGTTAAGTGTTTGGGCTAAGTTTGTGTGGGCTAGGTGGGTGTGTAGGCTAAGTTCATGTGGACTAGGTGTGTGTGGGCCGAGTTTAGGTATCTCGGGCCGAGCATAAATTTTAAAACAGAAAACAAACGAGTTTCTCGAAGCTAAACTAGTGAACTTAATCCGTCAATGAGTCAATTCTTGACTCTTCCCTTCCAATCTCCGTTTCCCGCGGTTTCCGCGACTTAAAAGGTAGTGCCTCCAACTGAGACTCATCCTCGGGTTTCACATGTAAAAAAGCAATGCCTACAGGAGGCATTATTTGTATAGGGAAACCTTTGAGATATCCACAGATCATAAGAGCCTCAAGTACATTACAAGCCAGGAGGAGCTTAACTTGAGGCAGAGGCGATGGGTTGAGTTGTTGAAAGATTATGACTGCACCATTTACTACCATCATGGCAAGGCAAACGTAGTAGCAGATGCATTGAGTAGAAAATCTTTTGGGAGTTTAGCTCACTTGGCGGTAGAGAGGCGACAACCTGTGAAAGAGTTTCAAGGGTGTCTTACTAATGAGGTGAGCTTCCAGGTGACAGAACATGGTTCATTGTTGGATCAGATTCGGGTTCAATCTGTGTTGGCAGAGGAAATCAGAGCAGCTCAAAAAGTGGATCCACATCTACAACAGATCAGAGAGAATTTGGAGGAGGATACCAATGGGGAGTATCATATTGATAGCGAAGGTATTTTGAGGAATCAGGGAAGAATAGTTGTTCCAACAGACCCAGAGTTGAGGCGGTCAGTGCTGGAGAATGCACATACATCTTCCTATACCATGCATCCAGGTATTACGAAGATGTACCATGACCTTAAAGAGCTGTATTGGTGGGAAGGCATGAAGATGGATATAACCGAATATGTGATGAGATGCTTGACATGTCAGTAGGTTAAAGCTGAGCATCAAAAGCCTGCAGGGAAGCTTCAGAGCTTGGATATCCCTGAGTGGAAGTGGGATAAGATCACCATGGATTTTATTGCGGGATTACCGCGAACCCCCAATGGATATGATTCTATTTGGGTTATTGTAGACCGACTAACTAAGTCAGCGCATTTTCTACCGGTTAAAACCACATATTCAGCATCCCAGTATGCTAAGCTATACCTGGATGAGATTGTATCATTGCATGGGATTCCTATTTCAATTGTTTCATATAGGGGTTCCCAATTTACATCAAAATTCTGGCGGTCGTTCCAGAAAGCTTTGGGTTCTCAGTTACATTTTAGCACAGTCTTCCATCCCCAGACTGATGGCCAGTCAGAGCGGACCATTCAGACATTGGAAGACATGTTGCGAGCTTGTGTGATAGATTTTGAAGGTAGTTGGGATCAACACTTGCCATTAATTGAATTTTCTTATAACAACAGCTATCAGGCAAGTATTCAGATGGCCCCGTTTGAAGCGCTTTATGGCAGAAAGTGTAGATCGCCAATTGGATGGTTTGAAACCGAAGAGCAAAAATTGTTGGGACCTGACTTGGTTCAGAGTTCTGTTAACAAGGTAAAGCGGATTAGAGAGAGGTTGCAGTCAGCCCAGAGTCGACAGAAGTTGTATGCCAACCATAGGAGAAAAGATTTGGAGTTTCAAGAAGGGGACTCAGTATTTTTGAGAGTTTCACGGTTTAAAGGAGTAATGAGGTTCGACAAAAAGGGCAAGCTTAGCCCTAAATTCATTGGGCCGTTTCAAATTCTTCGAAGAGTTGGGAATCTAGCATACGAGTTAGCACTCCCGCCTAATATGGATAATGTAAACCCAGTTTTTCATGTTTCAATGTTGCGAAAGTACTTGCATGACGAGTCCCACATTTTGAAACCTCGGTTAGTTGATATCAGTGAGGATTTGTCGTACTCCGAGCAGCTTGTAGCTATACTTGGCAGAGAGATAGGGAAATTGCGATCCAGATGGATTCCTTCTGTGAAAGTGCTATGGAAACATCATAAGGAGCAAGAGGCTACGTGGGAGCCAGAGCAGTTGATGAAAGAGCAGTTTCCCCAACTTTTCGGCAATAAAGATATGTCGGTACTTTAGTTATGGTGATTCGAGGACCAATCATTTTAAGGGGGAGAGAATTGTAACGACCAGTAGTTTTTACTACTACCTATAGCAATAGCGTTACGTACGAGACAAAGGCACATAAAATAAATTATGTTGAGACTTAAATATCTTCATGAGATGACTTTGGGGTCGATCGGTAAATTTCTCGAAGTCCCGGGACGGGACTGTACCGTGTTTCTTTTGGACTGCCCATAGTATTTTGGGCGTAACGTTTTCATACGATATCTGATTTTTATGAATTATATATCGTCGAAAAGCTGAGATTGAGACCTACAACTTTCGAGTTAAACTTTTTTCCAAATTCGGAGCATAACCAGGTCAAAAATGCAAATAAAAATCTGGGTGAATAGTAATTTCGGGGCTAAATGGAGAAATCTTTAATTTTCTAGATTTTTCTATTTTTTTCCTCAATTTTCCAAATAACAATTGGGTCCACTATAAAAAGAAACACTATTCACTATTACCTAAATGAAAAAAAATGAAATTGGGGAAGAGGGGAGAAGCCATTTGCTTTGAGAAAATGAAAAGAGAAGAGAAAGAGAGAGAGGGAAGAGGAAGAAGAATAAGAAAGAAGGAGAAGAAAGAAAGGAGAATAAAAAAACAAGAAGAAGAATATGAACATGAGTTAGGGGGCTTTGAAAGTAAGGGAGATCAACAATAAAGAGGTAAGAAACCTTGGCCCAAATTTTAATTTGTTGAGTTTTGAAAATGTGATGATGGAATAGAAACATTAGCATGATAAGGATTTAAAATTTATTATATGGATTTAATAAGTTTAGGTCTCATGACATAAAACCTAGATTTTGGTTGATTTGGGAATGGAATGGTGATGGAAGGAAAGACTTTATGATAAATGTTGTTGTGATGATGGTTGAGAAATTTGATTGAAGAGAAAGAGTAGATGATATGTAGGGATAGGGAAAATTGCTTATAAAGTGTTTATGAAAATACCCCAATGACTTAAAATATTTATTTAGGATAAAAAGAACACTTAATGGGATGTATTTAGGTGTTGGAAAATGAAAGAAATGGGTTTGAAGTAAAAGAAGTTTATTTGGGAAAATTTTGAAGTTATAGCGACGTTTTGCCGCAAACCAGTCCACCAAGACGGTACATATTCTAGCAGCTGTAAATGGAGTTTCGAGCGTCCTTTTGATGAACCGTTAATTTTTAATAAACTAGACATATAAGAAAATCACATACTCAAAATTCAGAATTTTTGGACTTAAAATGAAATTGCAGAAAAATACAGAAGTTGGAGTTAGTGCAGTGGTGAATTGGTCCAGTTCTCTGCTGCGTATGATGCGGAAATTTCCTTATATCTTGAGCTCTAGGAGTCCAAATCAAGATCCATAAAAAATGGAATAAATTAGACTCATATAGGAGTATTCTATAAAAAACTCAGGTCCATAACTGATTCCCTCTATTTATGCCGAATTTTCCAATTCAGGTCACTGTCAGTGACTTTTCTGTTTTGATGAAGGAATGGTAGACGCGTAAAATGATTTGTGTAACCGCGAAACGAACCTTGTAAAAACTCTATAGGGTGCTATAACGTGTTAGAAACTTAGCGGGGGTTATAATTCATACATTGCACATTTATTCTTATCTATGGGGATATTCTTGTTATAGTAGCTAACAAATTTTTCTTACTCATATTTATAGATCGGCCTCAGGACTCTCAGCGACCTTCTACCCCGTGAAGGGACTTCTCTCAGCCATATACAGTGAGTGGAATAATTACTTTCTTGATGTTTTGTTTGATATATTTTAATAGCCATATTTATTGGTTTTGTTTTTGAGAAAGTTTGAGATTTGTTTATGATATCATATTGAGATTTTGATGATGTTTTTAAATAAGAAATTTTGGTCTTGAGATTTTAATTGGAGATAAGTTTTAAATATTGACGTTGAGATTTATATTGATGAGTTTTAGATTTGAGATTTCTATAAGTTGTGGAATCTATTTTGATGATGATTTTGAGTGTGGATATGATTTAATGTGACATTTGAGATTTATTGATTTTCGGATTGATATCGGACATTGTTTTTGATATATTTGTGGATGAGATTTGAAACCTCGGCATGAATATTTATTTGGAATTGACAGATAGATATACATGTGCACATGTGGAGGACTGGGGGGACGCCCCTATATCATCAGAGCTCAGATGTTATATTCCTAGGCGGAGATGCGCCTACGGGCGGAGATTGCGCTCAGATGGGACATTCCTGGGCGGAGATTCAGTAACTTGGATTTTTATTGTAGTGCCGAGTGATATAACTGAACTTGATTTCTTTAGATGTTTTATAGTTTGATTTTACATTATTCTTTACAGTGTGATTTGACATATTTACAGTGTAGTTTCATAATATTTTATTTACGATTATTTTACACATTTTAATATTCTTTATTCTTGTTGTTTTAGTTCCACTCACTAAGTTCGTCAGGACTCACCCCCCCACTCTCCAGTCTTTTGCAGGACAAAGCCTTTTTGGTGAGCCACAGTTCGTTTGTTGTCCTGGGACAGATTATCAGCATTGTAGTCACGAGTGGGTCGGTTTACCAGTCAGTGTCGTGCATCCATATAGGATGCAATGGTATTTTGCATACTGTGGTCACTGTATTATTATATTTTATGTACAGAGTGGTTCATGTACAACAGATGATTTATATACGTATATGAACAAAATTATTCTTCTCATGTTTCTCTAGTAGCATAAAATTTGTTACCCATGAGTTATGCATGTCAGGGTAGAATATAGTCATTGAGATGGAATGATTGGGCGACAACGAGGACTGTTGTATGCCGGTAACACCGCCATTTTAGGGATGTTCCACTTTTAAGTCGCGGAAGTCGCAGGAAATGGACGTCGGAAGGGAAAAGTCATAAATCATTATTTTATTGGATTTTATTCGCTTGTTTAGCTTCGGGCTCGCTTGTTGGACCTCCGTCTTAAAACATCCTTAGCCCACACCACCAAGACACACCCAAGCCCAAAGAACCAAGCCTCCAAGCCCAATCCAAAAAATAAATAACAATATTTAAAACACATGTCACAAATTAAATTAAATTAAATCCAATTAAATTAAAGTAAAATAAATTTAATCTCATTCCAAAATTAATTAAATCACCTTCCTAATTACCAAAGATTTAAATTCAATTAAATAAATCACTAACCAAATTAAAGATATTCCCCACCTAAAATACAAATATCATTTCCTTTAAAATAAAATGCACCCCCATTTAATTGATTTGTTTCCTTTTCAAAGCCCATACATAACCTTAATACACTATTATAAAATAAGACAAAACCCTAAACTCCATTGGCTTCTCTCATTCAACATTCACGGCAACCTTACAAATAGAAAACCACAAAGAGATCATTCACTGACCACGCATAGCCCTTCCACAAACAAACAAAACACTCGCCCATTTCATTCCTTCTAACAGACCACATGTTTCCCTTCAATGCTCACGCCCTAAACTACACACACCACATGTCTTCACGCTTGCTTCTTCACACCACACTCAACAGGTAACAAGCTCATCACTCACGCCACTAACCTGCACCCTCCACACGCCTAGCCTACCTTCATCAACTCTCACGTAAGACCCCTCAACACTCATCAACCTCACGCCTAACCAGCCCCCGAATTAACCCAAAAACTACACCTAAAAACTGCTTGAAACTGTACTAAAAAACTGCCCAGAACATTCCAGAATTTGCCCTGAAACAGTGAATAAAAACTGCACTTTAAAACCCTTAAATAACCGCACAAAACAGCAGTCTCAAGACCTTTAGAAACCGCCAAAACAGTAGCCAAAAACTGCATTTTAGAACCCTTAAAAAAACAGCAGCAAAACAGCAGTAAAACAGAAGAAACATCGACCCAAAATAGTAAAGCGACGAAGGAAAATGGAAAATCAGTAGACCGGAAGAGTTGCGGAGTTCTAGCCCTTCCGACCAGCGTGTAACGCACTGTTGAGTTTTTGTCGCAATATTCGTCAATCAATCAATTAAGAATGCACGATTTTTACCGTGGTTCGCCGGAAAGATTCCCGACTACATCCACGTTGAACTCCGGAATAGGGAGCTCGCTGCACTAAGCAATTTCAAGATTACACACGGAATCTTGAATCCGTTTACAAAATGTATTTCCCCAAATCTCACAAAGAACCCTAATCTCTAAAAGTGACAATCTCTCAAATTCACAATTGAAGACTACACTAACTTGGACTAGGGAATAGGCTTAACACTTAGCCAATTATTAAGGGAATACAAATAATGAAAACTCTCTCTCAATTCAACCTAAGCATCCTTTATATAGTGAGCAACTTAATGTATTCGGACAACGGCAAGGATTGCGCCACGTGTCCCTTATCCAACGGATGACAAGGCTTCACATTTTACAATCTCCACCTTGAAGCCAAAACACACTAATCACTCCTAACCATATACAAGGACACACTAAGGTCAAAAAATAGCACAGCAAACTCACCTACTCACATCACCGCTCATGTCGGCTGCAAGGTCAGCCAACCCCCACCTGCAACAGCTTCATGCAGTGGAAGAGTTTGGTTGCAGTCATAATCTTTGTCCCCATGTCCGATGGGTTATCTTCTGTTGGAACCTTCTCAATCTCAACCTTACCATTTGTGATGACTTCCCTCACGAAATGATACTTCACATCCACATGCTTGGTTCTCTCATGATGTACTGGATTCTTGCTCAGATGTATCGCACTCTGACTGTCTGAATACACAACTGTCTTACCCTGCAGCTGTTGTATTTCGGTTAAGATACCCTGAAGCCAAATTGCTTCCTTGAACACATCAGTTATGGCTATATACTCCGTTTCGGTAGTTGACTTTCTTGAGTCTCTGTTACCTGCAAAATCAGAATCAACATACCCTACCAAATCTAAAACGTTAGATTTGTTAACACATAAGCCATAATCAATAGTAGTATTCAAGTATCTTAACAACCATTGTAAAGCACTCCAGTGTGCTCCACCTGGATTAGACATAAACCTACTTAATAACGATACAGTATAAGACAATTCAGGTCTAGTACTAATCATGACATACATCACAGAACCAATAGCATTTGCATAATGAACATTTTCCATTTTAACCATCTCAGACCTATTACTAAGATAAGACATATTCTCTCCTATAGCCGCTTCCCATTCAAGTTTATGGGCAGACTTTAATGCCACTCCTAAGCTAGCATACTCAATCCCATTAATTTCATGACTTGCTATTAATGCACAGAAATACAAATCATTGGTTGAGTAATCATACCTGGTAGGAGGCCTTACCTGCCTCCTACTTCTGTCTCTTTCTAGCTGGTAGTTGGCCAATGTGTCTTGTGGTGTTACATCATGCTGCTCAGTTAGATCCACTTGATCTACTGTGTCCACTTCAATTTGTTCTTGTATCTCTGCTACTTCATTTCTGTTTTCCTCCTGGTCATTTCTCCTGGGCTGGGAGTCCTCAGATGTCTCCGTGCCTGACATGTCACCGACTTGCTCAGCGGTCCTTGATGTCCCTGGCTCCACCTGCATCTGAGCTCCACCTGCAAAATCAAAATCTGCTAGATCCTTTTCTAAGGCACCTGCATTGTTGTTAGTAGATTTACAAGGAAAACAAATTTCATTGAATATAACATCCCGATTAACTATGACTTTGACTCCAGGTGACTCCCTTTCCCATAACCTATACCATTTTGTCCCTTCTTGATATCCTAGGAAAACACACTTGATTGACCTCGGTTCAAGTTTACCTACAGACTGGTGAGCATAGGCTTCACAGCCAAATACTCTAAGGTGTGCAAGCTTATGAGCTCTACCAGACCAGATTTCCTCTGGTGTCTTAAACTGAACTGAACTATTAGGGCTAAGGTTAATCAAGTGAGTAGCAGTATTGAGGGCTTCACCCCAAAAGGCCCTCGGAAGTTCGGAAGAAAATAAAAGACATCTGATCTTTTCTAATAAGGTTCTATTCATTCTTTCCGCAACTCCATTCTGTTGAGGGGTGTTTCTAACAGTCCTATGTCTTAGGATACCCTCACTAGTACAGTATTGGTCAAACTCAGTATTACAAAATTCTAAGCCATTATCAGTTCTCAAGACTTTTACTTTGTTACTAGTTTGATTTTCTACCAATACTTTCCATTCTTTAAATTTATTCAAAGTTTCATCCTTTGATTTTAGTAAGAATGTACATACCTTCCTACTGTAGTCATCAACAATAGAGAGGAAATATTTCTTACCCCCATGTGTCTGGACCTTTGCTGGTCCCCACAAATCACAATGTAGATACTCCAGACTCGCCTTTGACAAGTGAATTCCAGTTGGGAAGCTCTGTCTGTGCTGTTTGCCCAACACACAGATCTCACAAAACTCAAGTGGCTTCAACTGGTCCTTTCCAAATTGTCTCTGCTTGCTGAGTACCTGCATTCCTTTCTGGCCTATATGGCCAAGTCTCAAGTGCCATATATTAGTCATATCAACATTAGAAGTCAAAGCAGAAATGGGTTTATCCGATAATACATGTTGGCCATTTAGAACATACAATCCATTTCTCTTAATACCAGTTAGGATTAGTTTATTACCCTTAGATATGTGCATGTTTCCTTTATGTGCTTTATATGTGAAACCTAATTCATCTAGTGTTCCTAATGATATCAGGTTCCGTTTCAAGTCAGGTACATATCTAACGTCAGTGAGGATCCTAACTTTACCATCATGAAGTTTAAGAGTTATGTCCCCAACCCCCTGTATCCTACAGGTATTGTCATTACCCATAAACACAGTGCCTTGATCTGAATTTCTAAAGTTGACAAACCAGTCCCTATACGGACTCATGTGAAAGGAACACCCGGAGTCTAGAATCCATTCTCTACTAATGTGATCCCTACACACAGTCAATGCCTCAGATAGGCACATCGACTCCTTTTCGGCAGCCACAGTGGCGCTGCCTTCATTTTTCTGTTCCCTAATGAACTTATAACAATTCATTTTAAGGTGTCCCATCTTCCCACAATGGTAGCACTTCTTGTCACTATCTTTATTATTATCCTCTTTGTTCTTTTTCTTCCATTTAGGTTCTTGTTTACTAGTCTGATGATTTTTCGGACCATTATATTTCCTTTCATTTTTTCCTTTCACGAATAAGTTCTCTCCAACTCTCCTACTGGTTCTAAGTTCTAGCTCTCTAGCCCTTATACCAGATATCACCAAGTCTAGTCTAGGTACAACTCCTGTGTACTGAAGAGAGTTCTTAACGACACTATATTCTTCAGGTAATGCATTTAAAAGGATCATAGCTTCGCTAGAGTCTCCTAGGGCTTGGTCAGTTCCTTTAAGGATTTGAGTCATTTTCGTGAATTCATCCAAATTATCATCAATCGACTTACTAGTATCCATCTTGTAATTAAACAAATTTCCTTTTAAGAACACTAAATTTGGTGCAGAATAAAGAGATTCGAGTTTACCCCAGAGTTGAATGGCAGTGTCCATTCCATCAACCTTCCTGATGACCGAATCTCCAAGGTGAAGGAAAATCAGGTTGTAAGCCTCTTCCAGGATTTCCTTCTTCGCCTCCTTTTCCATCTTTGGCCACTTTTCTGGATCCGGTTCCAGTGCCAAAGCCACCTTGTGGTGAGAAAGCAGGACTTTCATTTTCTTCTTCCAAGTAGTGAAATCCCCTTTCCCGTCAAAGGTTCCAATGTCGAGTCTCATCGTCGACATTTCCTTTTCCTTTTTCAGTAATCACCCGATGATAATTCCGCAATCACTCTCGGCAATTACTCCCCAATTTAACCCAAACACAATTCAGCAAAAACACACAGTCTGCCTAAACACAATCGGCAATTCACCGCATAATTGATCACTCACCCAAGTAAGTCAGAGACCTAATTACCCAACAACAAAGCCCACACTGTATCACACAGGCAACCTTACTCAGCAACCGGAAACACTCAGTAACTCAAACTACAGTTTCCCAAATTTCAGCCTCAAACAGAATGACACCAACTTCCCAAACAGTAGCTTGCTTGGATCAGCACCTCAAAGCACACACTCTAAATGGCGACTCCAGTTTCTTATCTACCCAGAAACTTTCAATTTGGCAGCACCCAAGCTATTTTCAAATTGCAACACAGTGCCTCACCTCCTCAAACCACAATCGGTGACAGTCACTTCTTGGTTGCAGCAATTCTGCCGCTTTGATGATTCTTGTTGCGCCTTTGTCTTCAATTTTAGGGATTTGAATCTTGTTGTTCAGCCCCTGCTTCACCGAATGTTAAGCCAGGCTTAATCTTGGGCTGACCTGGTTCTTCAATTCAACAAAGCGGCCCAATTGCAATTCTTGCAATCTTCTTTGTCTGCCGCCGAATTGAGGACCTGGTTCTTCAATTTCTGAATCTTGATCTGCCAAGATTGATCGATCTTAGGGTTTTCTCCTTCTTGCTTTGCCGCCGCTTTTTTCGGCAATTCAGGGGTCCTCTGGTCAGCTATTCGTCCTTGCCCTTCTGATATTGATCTTCACGGCCAAGATTAGGGATTTAGCTTTTGCTCTCTGTAATGGACTCCTTTTTGCCGCCGAGATCAAGAGGTCTTGGCTCTTGGGCTTTCCTTTCAATCAACCTCTCACGGCCCACCGAGAAAACAAAGCTGAGTCCTCTGCTTTTTGCCGCCCAAGTCAAGCAACTCGATCTTGGGCTTCTTGATCACCAATTTTTCTTCGGCCCACTGATCTTGGGCTCTGATACCAATTGTTGAGTTTTTGTCGCAATATTCGTCAATCAATCAATTAAGAATGCACGATTTTTACCGTGGTTCGCCGGAAAGATTCCCGACTACATCCACGTTGAACTCCGGAATAGGGAGCTCGCTGCACTAAGCAATTTCAAGATTACACACGGAATCTTGAATCCGTTTACAAAATGTATTTCCCCAAATCTCACAAAGAACCCTAATCTCTAAAAGTGACAATCTCTCAAATTCCCAATTGAAGACTACACTAACTTGGACTAGGGAATAGGCTTAACACTTAGCCAATTATTAAGGGAATACAAATAATGAAAACTCTCTCTCAATTCAACCTAAGCATCCGTTATATAGTGAGCAACTTAATGTATTCGGACAACGGCAAGGATTGTGCCACGTGTCCCTTATCCAACGGATGACAAGGCTTCACATTTTACACGCACGTCCAAGAGTCAACATAAAAAGTTAGACCTGATGGTACCTTTCTCATTAATTTATATTCATCTCGTAATTATTTATTGAATTTTATTTGCATGAGTATTATGGAATAATGTGTGTTGTGGGTATTGGATGAATGAAAAATGTGTCGCCTCTTATGGTATATCGGATGGAAACCCAGACGTAAATTTCGTAGCCGAATCTGAATGGACGGTAGTGCGGTCTGTACTTGGGAAACAATTCCATGTACCACTTGAGTAAACGGCATATATTTTGCTTTGTTTTATCTTGTTCGTTTGTTATTCGCATTTTATATTCCGCCATTTATTTTCCGTAGTTATTTGTTTATGTATTGATGAGATAGTGCGCATGAGAAAATCAAGTTGGATTAAAGGTCCTACATTTTGAGGGATAAAAAGCCTACGGGCTACCTTTGTCACGATGTTTTGTCGTGCCGGACGAAGTGTGTTTGATTGAATGTGAGATATGTTCAATCGGATATACAAAGTCCCATATTGTTGTCTTTATTTTTATATGCATTGTAATGTCATGCGCATGGGCAAATCAAGTTGGACTAAAGGTCCTCTATTTTGAGGGATAAAAAGCCTACGAGCTACCTTTGCCACGATGTTTTGTGGCGCCGAATGAAGTATGTTTGATTGAATATGAGATATGTTTAATTGGACATACGAAGTCCCATATCCTTGTCTTATTTATTTATATGCATTGTAGTGTAAAGCGCATGGGCTTGTTATGTTGGTCTAAAGGTTCTCCATTTGGGGGAAGAAAAGCCTAAAAGGATACCTTTACGACAATACTTTGCCGCGCCTTTTATTTCGTTTTTTGCTTTTTGTATGTCATCTTCTTGCATAATCATGCATCATATTGCATCACGCATGGGCAAATCAAGTTGGATTAAAAGTCCTCTATTTTGAGGGATAGAAAGCCTACAGGCTACCTTTGCCACGATGTTTTGCCGCTCTAGACAAAGAACTTTCGATTGAGCGTGAGATATGTTTAATCGGACACTTGAAGTCCTATATAAATGTGGGCATATATTGCATCTTGTTTCTTTCACCTTTATTGTCTATCTTCTTTTGCATCGCATCATGGTATGTTTATTTTAACGTATAGTTGCCTCTTTAATTATCTTTTTACATTATGCACTTAATTGCCTCTTTGATTATTATTTTACATTATGCACTTGACTGCCTCTTTAGTTATCTCGTTACATTATGCACTTAATTTTTACATTATGCACTTAATTGCCTCTCTTTAATATGCATGCTTGTATAATTATTATTTGTTTGCGCTTCCATGATTATCAATGCAATGTGTTTATGAAATTATATGCTTGTCATATTCCGATTTACGTTTATGCATGCAAACTTAGATATAGGATATACGTAAACTTAGATATGAGCTTTATTCTCATGCATGTGAATTTAGAAATAGAGTACTTTTGAGCATGTTGTTGCGTAGATTCGGTTAATTTATTCCACAAATCATATCATTATAAGTGACATAAATAAGGGACCATTCTAAACCCAACGGTTTGAGGTCTTCCATTGCGAGGGGTGAGTGCGGCCTTAAATCATTTTCCCGGTTCACATCGGGTGGCGATTTCATGTTATTTCTTCGGTTTAGTCCCTCATGGGCTACTCCGTACTCCCAACTAGGCCGCAAGCCTAGAACAGCATGCGTCGCCCAGTTTCTGTGTCCTACACGAGCCTCTGACGCGACGCCCCTGACTCTGTCGAAAGCGTCTACCACTGACTCTGATGAACCAAACCACTGCTTCACTTTCCCGAGGCTTGTTGATGCCAACAATTTCTTTAAAACAAATTTGTCCCCTACTTTAGGTGCATTAGAATATGAGATGATTGTTTCCCAGGATATAACAAAAAATGAACGAGTATAGGCACCACCAAAACCCGTTTCCAACGAACCACAAAAGTGTTTGAACTATTCCTTTATAAAAATAAAGAAAATCGATGGCTGTTATGTGTTCTGTGTGTGTTGTATCTTTTTCTATTCTCTGTAAAAACGAAATCATTGCAGCCTTATATAAGAAAATTAAACATGCCAATTATATCTCATAAATGGAAGGCCTTTCACTTGAAGTAACCACCAACTTAATTACATTAGTTGTTATGGAACTTCAAAAGGCTTGGAAAAATTAAAGAAACTTGCAAAAATGGGCTTGGCTGTGCCGGGCCCGCATAATTTGGTCCGGAATTCGTGTACGCAGGACGCACGGTGCACACGAGCCAAGCTTGTTCGAATTTTGATTTGCACACTCCTGCGCGCGCACGTAGAGATAGCCTCTATCCTTATAACTCTTACACATCTACATATGAGCAATCATATATAAACACAACTTCTCTCTAATAGCTTTCCCATGTGGGACAATCACATTTCTCTTTATTTTCCAACACCAATTAGTGAACTTTGAGCAACAAATTCTCATTCACCCAAGCACCATTTTAAGCATATGAATATACCATTTCGAATTACTCACGGAGGAGTATCTGAATCATTCAATAACAACCACTAACACGAAGTGGACCATGCTTGAAATTGTGCCTCAAAATGCTTACTCATAAGCATTTTCCAACACTATTCGAGATCCATTCAAATGGTGAGATTGACAATGTAGTATATTCAAAATTTAGTGCCAAAAAAATAATAGATTAGATTTTTTTTATCTTTCTAAAATAATAAATCTTTGTATGTGTGAGTAGGGATGGCAAAATTCGGATCCGGTCGGATCCGGGTCCGGATCGTGAAGAGATTTCTTCACCCCGGGTCCGGTTCCGGACCCGGGTCTACCCGGTCCGGATCCGGATACTCGGTTCACTTTTTTTTTAAAAAATTTTAAATGTATTATTTTATATTTATATTTGAATTTTATCATTTATTTAGTTTTATTTCAATTCTTTTATATTTTTTAATTATATTTAATTATATTTTTATATACATACATATTATTTTGTATTTTTCATTATTTTTTAATTATTTTTTTATTTTTTTCCCGAACCCGGGTCTATCCAGGCCAGACCCGTGCGAACCCGGGTCCTGATCCGGATACACCCGGGTCCGAATTTTAAAGACCCGAGTCCAGGTATAGTTGCCATCTCTATGTGTGAGACTTATATTTTGCCTTTAACGGGTGTATTTTTTTTAAATCCATATA
Organism: Zanthoxylum bungeanum; assembly: GCA_019454045.1. Lineage (NCBI taxonomy): Eukaryota > Viridiplantae > Streptophyta > Magnoliopsida > Sapindales > Rutaceae > Zanthoxylum > Zanthoxylum bungeanum. The sequence continues at coordinate 19,857 of SKCR01019348.1, read as the reverse complement.
TATATATATATATATATATATATATATATATATATATATATATATATATATATGGAGGTTGTGTATAAAAATTCAAACTCTTCATATATCCCAAAATTAATACTAAGAAATATGAATGTTTTTCAAGTAATTTTTTAGTTGGTCCCCAATTCAAATCCAAAAATTTTAAAATATATATATATATATAATATATATATATATATATATATATATATATATAAATTTAAATTTTGGCGTTTCAACCTCTACCTAAAAAAAAACTTGTATATGTTTATTTATTTATTTTAGAAGTGAAAAAAGATATAATTTTAACCAAGAGCGTTTTTATATCTTATTAATGATTTATTATGATGAGTTGATTACAACATAAAATAAACATAACAATTTGTCAATGAATATTAAGGAATATTATTATGAAAATCTATATTATGGAATCAATCTCCAAAATAGAATTCCTATTATCTTTAGGATTCATGATTTTATTATATTTCCTATTAGACTAAGATTTCCTATATTCATTATTATTGTTCATAGCTATAGGATTCCTTTTCTATTTTGTTTTTCTATGTAACCTATATAAAAGCTCTTATCATTGTAAATTCATATAGAGTAAATTCAAGACATCCTTTCATTATCTAACATGGTATCAGACACCAGGTTCTCCTTTTTCTAGTTTCACTCTCTCTGATTCTCATCGGCGCGTGGGGGATCACGGCTACCATAATTGTGTGACCCTCACACGCCTCCTGTTGCCAACCGCCACATTACTTTTCCCATGCGCCACCCATTTACAAGTGCTTCTCCTGTCACGTGTCACCCCTTCACAAGTGTGCTCTGGCCGGCTCCTTTCAGATTTCGATTCTCTTTAAGATTTTATTTTCGCTCTCTGTTAAGATTTCGTTCCCTCTCTAGCTTCGATTCTCTCGAGCTTCGGCTCTCTTTCGGGATTCTGCTCCCTCTCTGGCTTCGGCACTCTCGGGCTTCGGCTCTCTTTTGGGATTTCACTCCCTTTTTGACTTCGGCTTTATTTCGGGATTTCGTTCCCTCTCGAGCTTCGGCTCTCTTTCAGGATTTCTCTCCCTCTCTGGCTTCGACTCTCTTTCGGGATTTCGCTCCCTTTTCGGCTTCAACATCCTCTTGGACTTCGGCTCCCCCTTCGGGCTTCATAAGTTAAAGTTCTTTGGCTTCAGCATTCTTTTAGGCTTCGGCTCCCCTTCGCGCTTCGTAGGTTAAAGATCTCCGGCTTCGGCATCCTCTTGGGCTTCGGCTCCCCCTTCGGGCTTCGTAGGTTAAAGCTCATCAGTTATCTCAAGGTTTACAGCCTCCAAGTTTCAAGATTTTCAGTTTCATGACCTCGCTATCTGATTTCAAGATACAACCTCAAGTTTTTTCCTTCGTCACCAGCTTGAGTTTGAGGGGGGTGTTAATGAATATTAAGGAATATTATTATAGAAATTTATATTATGGAATCAATCTCCAAAATAGAATTCCTAATATCTTTAGGATTCATGATTTTATTATATTTCTCTATTAGATGAAGATTTCCTATATTCATTATTATTGTTCATAGCTATAGGATTTCTTTTTTTATTTTGGTTTTCTTTATAACATATATATATATATATATATATATATATATATATATATATATATATATAGGCATTTACCGTTATAAATTCATATAAAGTGAATTCAAGATTTTCTTTCATTATCTAATATGGTATCAGACACCAGGTTCTCATTTTTCCTAGTTTCACTCTCTCTAATTCTCATCGGCGTGTGGGGGATCAAAGCTACCATAATTGTGTGACCCTCACGCGCCCCCCGTTTCCAACCACCACATTGGTTTTCCCATGCGCCACCTATTCATGAGTGTTTCACCTGTCATGAGCCACCCATTTCTTTTGTCTTTTTTCTTGCCAATTTCTTCCTGATTTTGGAAAAATTCATCACTCTTATTTCTGGTTTTTTTATTTTCTTTCGTGTTTTCAACTCTCTTTCGGGATTTCGCTCCCTTTTCGGCTTCAGCTTTATTTCGAGATTTTACTTCTCTCTCGGGCTTCAACTTTCTTTTCGGGATTTCGCTCCCTCTCTGGCTTCGGGATTTCTCTCCCTCTTGGGTTTCGACTCTCTTTCGGAATTTCACTCATTCTCTAGCTTCGGCTCTCTTTCGGGATTTCGCTCCCTTTTCGGCTTCAGCACTCTCGGGCTTCCACTCTTTTTTGGATTTCGCTCCATTTTCGGCTTTGGCATTCTATTGGGCTTCAGCTCCCTTTTCGGCTTCGGCATTCTCTTGGGCTTCGGCTCCCCCTTCGGGTTTCGTAGGTTAAAGCTCATCCATTATCTCAAGGTTTCCAACCTCCAAGTTTCAATATTTTCAGTTTCAGAACCCCGCTCTCCGACTTCAAGATGCAACCTCAAGCTTACTCATTCGTTACGAGCTTGAGTTTGAGGGGGGTGTTAAGGAATATTAAGGAATATTATTATGGAAATCTATATTATGGAATCAATCTCCAAAATAGAATTCTTATTATCTTTATGATTCATGATTTTATTATATTTTCCTATTAAACTAAGATTTCCTATATTCATTATTATTGTTCATAGCTATAGGATTCATTTTCTATTTTGGTTTTCCTATATAAAGGCCCTTATCATTGTAAATTCATATAGAGTGAATTCAAGACTTCCTTTCTTTATCTAACACAATTGTTTATACAATTTGATTACGATTATGATTCAAGTAATAATTTATTTTGATTTATCATTTTAAAAAATTCATTCTTATATGAGTAAGTAGACACAATATTCCTATAATTAGGTTCAATTTTTTCAAACAATGTCCCCATAATTATAAAGTATGGACGTCCCGAACCGGAGCATGACTTTTTAACACGATGTTAGAATTTAATTAATAACCCTATGTAAGCTTTAATATTCATGTTTATCATCTTTCATAAATATCTGCGATAAGCAGAAACTTAAGTTTGGATCAAAGTAATTGTGATCGGGCCCATCAGTTTAAATCTTATAAGTTGGATCATTGTTCAAACACTGAATACACCCCAGTAACTTCTATGCACACTCCAACAAAACAATGTATGTTCTTGTATGGCCTTATCAAATAAATTTATCAATTTGTAATAAATATCAATTAATTCATGGTGGCATTGATTTAAAGAGGAATATTTTGGTTGGACCAAACAAGAATGGCACCGTTTATCCAACTAATTTGGAAATTTTTTTGTTATTTTATTATTTTCAATAAAATTGAATTTATAAATAAATATAATTAATTGAAAAATAAGAGCGAGAAATCAAAAGGGGTGAAATTTCATTACTAAAAAAACACACACCTTGCACAACACAATACCCTCACTGAGTCGACTCGGCGTGGGCTGTTACCGGCTTCCATGTAAAATTATCACGCTGACTCACTCTGTGCCCGGTTGAATCCATTACAAATGGCCCCACGCAAAACTCAAAAACATCTCCACACGCGCGTTCCAGCACGTGAGATTCACTCCTTCAGCTTCCACACACTAACAACAAGCGCATAATTAGCTTTTGATTATTTTAGTTTCCTGGCAAGGCTTCGGAAACACTCTCAATCAAAAACCCTAATTCCTCACTTCCCTCTCCCCCACAACTACTGCCAACCAATCAACTTCCATTAATTAAAGCGTCTCTAGTTAAAGATTAAATCCGAGACGTCTTTTATTTCTTTGCTTTGTGAGGAATTTAAAGAAAAATTTGATCTTTATATCAACAGGATTTCTTGAAGAAGCCTCCCAAAGGAAGCTTTTTTTTTTTTTTTGTGTGTGTGTGTGTGTGGGGAATTCATGGCGGAGGATAAGCATGGGGATCGAAGTGAGTTGAGTGATTACACGTCAGAGGACGAGGGAACCGAGGACTACAGGAGAGGAGGGTACCATGCGGTGCGTATTGGTGATACTTTCAAGAATGGTCGATATGTTGTGCAGAGCAAGCTTGGCTGGGGCCATTTCTCCACTGTTTGGCTCACTTGGGACACTCAAACTTCTGTACGTTTATCTTTTTTCTTTCATGGGAAAGATCTATTTATTTACTTTTTAACTGAAGAATTTGGATGTGACTTTTATTGGATCGGAAGGCAGTGCTTCAAGTGAGTTGAATTTATGGTTGGTTGATTTGAAAATTGAGGATAGGAGAAAACTTATTTAGTCGAGTTGTATATGAGGAGGAGCTGATTACGTTTGTTGCTGAGACAGAAGAGTGAGAAAGAAACTTAGTGTTTATTTATCTTGTTAAATTGAATCTCTAACGAGTTATTTGTTGTTTGTTTGTTTGTTAAGAAAAGCTAGGGAGAAGGAAAGTTTTATTTAGTTAATGTGTCATAAAAGCAAATAAAAAATAATTTTACAGTAACACAGATCGTGCAGCCAGATCATGCTTTCGGATCATTTTTCTGTATGTGGGTAGTCATTATTCATCGTTCATATTTCTTTAGAGGTTTCTTCCAATGATTATATAAACCTTTGTTTGATTTGCATTTCATAAAATTAGCTTTGAACTTTTAAGGTGCTATATATGTGATTTTTAGTTTGTAAGTTGAAAATTGTTTTAGGCCATTGCCATTAATTTAAATTGTTCAACACTTAACTTCATGAGAAATTTGTTGTTTGCAGCGTTATGTAGCTTTGAAAGTCCAGAAGAGTGCTCAGCACTACACTGAGGCAGCCATGGATGAGATTAAAATCCTCAAACAGATTGCAGATGGAGACCCAGATGATAAAAAGTGTGTTGTGAAGCTTTTAGATCACTTTAAGCATTCAGGGCCACATGGGCAGCATGTGTGTATGGTTTTCGAGTACTTGGGAGATAACCTTTTGACACTTATTAAGTATACTGATTATCGAGGGGTTCCTTTACACATGGTCAAAGAAATCTGTTTCCACATTTTAGTGGGTTTGGATTATTTGCATCGTGAGCTTTCAATTATTCACACTGATTTGAAGCCAGAGAATGTGTTGCTCTTGTCCAGGATTGATCCATCTAAAGATCCCCACAAATCAGGTGCTCCCCTCATCCTTCCTACCAAAACAGATAAAATTGTGACAGAGCCTAGTGCTTCGAAAGAGAGTAAGAGCCTTATGGAGATCTGACCAAGAATCAAAAAAGAAGATAAAAAAGAAGGCCAAGAAGGAAGCTCAGGGTTGTGCAGGAAATGAAGCATTTGATGAAAGTGAGGCGGACTCCAAACCATCTAGTCCAGATAATTTCAGTCTTGATGCAAAATCAAATGGGGATTCTGTTGAAGAACGACGGAATGATTCTGCGTTTAAAAATGAATCAACAAAGGGCGATGAAATAAATGATACTTGTCAAGGAGTTAAGGGTCATAGAAGGCCAAGCCGTACCACGAGGAAAAATCTTGTGGCAACGGTTGATGTAAAGTGCAAATCGGTCGATTTTGGAAATGCTTGCTGGACACATAAACAATTTACAAATGACATTCAGACTAGGCAGTATAGGTGTCCCGAGGTTCTTCTTGGATCAAAATACTCAACCCCAGCAGATCTATGGTCATTTGCTTGCATATGCTTTGAGCTTGCAACAGGCGATGTTCTTTTTGATCCTCACAGCGGTGACAATTATGACAAGGATGAGGTCCGTCTACTCCTGTCTGTGTCACTTAATATAACTTTTAATCCTAACAATGATTAAACTCTTTTTGACTTAAAATGTGTGTGAAATTTGATGTATTTAACTTGATATTGTTGGATTTTATGACATATTTGTACCTTAGCAGTTGTTGGACCTCGTTTTCGTCAATTAGTTTTACTCCTAACAATGATTAAACATTTGTGACTTAAAATGTGTGTGAAATTTGATGTATTTAACTTAATATAGTTGGATTTTATGACATTATTTGTACCTTAGCTATTGTTGGACATGGTCTTAGAGTGGGGTTTGGTTTCATTCGTAATTTAGCTTAAATAAATAAAGTGTCCTATGGTCTAAAGAAAACATTTGGAAACACTATTAAAACGTTCTTCCTTCTCCCGCCAATTCTTTGTGTGTGTTGCATACTCTAATATTTACTGGAGTCTGGAGTAAGTAAAAACTGTTTTACCGTGAAAATCTATATATGATATGGCTGTTTCTTTAATTTTCAAGGGTTTTCTGGAAAGTATTTCAGTTCCTAGGAATCTTTCAAGTACTGTCCTTAGAAGACTAGAAAAATGCAATTTCTTGTTGGGGAAATGTTTGAGATACTGTTAAAGCTTTATCCAAGTTGCTTTTGTAATGTTAAGTTACATCCTCGTACTTGTCGAGTTTTATGATTTTGCTACTGTTTCTGTCCAGTTTGTACTTGTACATTCGATTTATTTTTGGATTTCTTAGTGGTCTTTGATCATTTAATACATTTGTATGTGCTCAAGCAGTAGAAACAAGTTCTAGATTCATCTTGTTTCTTGCATAACATTCATTCGTGGAATGATTAATCATCATCTCATCTATAAGTATGACTTCCTATGATATTACTGTTGTCTATAATGCGTCATGCATGGTTAGTGTACAGCTAGTGCTGTTAACTGATTTGGCATTTTGTTACTTTGTTCTTCCTTCTCTCCCCGTGACTTCCCGGTTTTGATTTCAGGATCACTTGGCATTGATAATGGAGCTTCTTGGGATGATGCCACGCAAGGTGAGTTTTGTCCAAGTGCTCGTCGGGAGTGTACTAACTTGTCAAATATGTCCTTTTTTTACTGAGCCATTTTATGTACATTCATCTCTCCATAAATCTCCTAACAAATAATTTCCTCAGATTGCATTGGGGGGTCGTTATTCCCGTGATTTCTTCAATAGACATGGGGATTTGAGGCACATCCGTCGTCTACGTTTTTGGCCTATTAATAAGGTGCTTATGGAGAAGTACGACTTTAGTGAGCAAGATGCAAAGGACATGGCTGACTTCCTTGTTCCAATACTTGATTTTGTTCCTGAAAAGAGACCAACAGCAGCCCAATGTCTCAGTCATCCATGGATGAGTGCAGGTCCTCGGCTGTATGAGCCTTTTATGGCCCCTGGTCAGCCACAAGACACAGAAGGGAGCATGTCTGAAAGCAAGAGGGAGCTGGATGAAAGGGAGGCAATGGAGGTCGGAGTGGGGAATATAGCCATTAACGGAGGGGGCCAGGAAACTGCTTCTTTAAAACCTCCAAAATAGACATTACCAACTTGTTCAGGTTGTGTTTCTCACAAAGCTCCTTCAGTTCTATTTATTCTTCTCTCACTCACATGATCTTTTGCCAAAATGTTGCTTGCAATTGTTGTGCCAAATTACATTCCATGAAGATTCATGTTACACCATTGTGGTTTTAATCTAAGGACATTCGGTCTCTTGGAATCAGTGAGTGGAAAAAGCTGAAATTTTGTTTCAAGTAACATGAACATGTTACACAAGCATAGGGGGTTTTACATGTATCAAACTTCTACATTAAGATTTATTTGGAGACACATTTTCACATTGGATTGGATTTGTTTCTCGATTGATTATTATTTTTTTCTTTTGACTGTAACAGAGCTTGTTGCTGCATCATTTTCTTTGCAATCTAGGCAAAAATTTAATTTCATCATCATTGACCTTCACTAAGCACTTGGGATGTCTGATGCTTTGTTTTAAAACCCCACAGAGGCATGTGGTAGTTGAAATATGACCCTACACAGCAATGAATGTCATTGACATTTTGAAGGGACAAGGATACTAACCCCAAATATAGCATCAAAGACAACAATGGTAATGAGATAAACTTGCTAAGTTGAAGGGACAAGGACAAATCAAGAAACAAATCCAAGGGTACCCAAAGATGTATCTTAAAAAATATGAGTTCAATACATGAAAACCTCTCAAGAGGCAACTTGTAAAAATTATACTAAATTAGGTCTGTTGAACAATCCTTGAGGCTATGTTTGATGAATGTACAAGCTACTTGGAGCAACCTTGAGTATCAGAATTAGGAGCTCCAAGACCCAAAAGTTCTTAGATTGCAACCCCTCCATAAATAATATGAATCTTCATTGAATGTGAAAAATCCAACTTCCCTCCAAAAATTGCAAGAAAGAATTGGCAAAGATTACATGACAGAACAAGGAAAAGAATTTAAAAAGCTTGTGAGAAACACTACATGTACCATAAGTTGCTCTTGTCTTATTTTGGAGGTCTTAGAGTAGCAGCCACAACATCTCTATCTGGCTTTGAGACCCTGTCTGTAACACCCCACAGTAGATTATAGAATCCTATAAGGATTTGAATAAATAATTGAAAATTTTGGGTACATAACCCAAATGCTTGATAGAAATAGGAAGGGGGTTAGCAATTTTTCAGGGGAGTGAAATTTAAAAATGTCATAGTAGGTCGGACGTATTTTTAATAAATTTTGTACAAAAAAAAAAAAAAATTTCGACGTAAGAATTGTCAAAAACGGATTTAAAATGAAATAATTATGGAATTTTGAAAATTAAATCAGTTATGGAATAACACCAGACATACTAATAGATACCATTAATATTGAGTCAATAACTATATAATTAAATTAAATATCAGGGATTAAACAACAAATAAAATAAAGCAAAGTTCACGTAAACATACGAAATCCTAAAAAAAGCGGTGTCATCATCTCCCAGGTTGGTTGCCATCTCTATCTCCTTCTTTTCATAAATGGACTCCACAATGCATCATGATCGATGATAAATTCTGATAATATTCAATCGGTATAAATTCTGTAATTTCATTATCTCTCCAAAAAAAAAAAAAAAAAAATAGTTCGAATTCTGCAATACTTCTCCAATCGTTAACCTTGTTCAAGCTTTTCGTTCTTACACATACGCGCGACCTATGATGAATCATAATAACGCCAACTTTTACAGCTCTGATGATGATGATGATGATGATGATGATAAATGCCCAATAGTTGCTTTCGTTATTAATCTTCAGGGGTTCAATGCTCAGTAGTTGCGTTCGTTGATAATAATAAATAAATAATAATAATGATAAATTTTATATATATATTAATAGGCATATTTATGCAATAATAATAAATAGTGATAATAAATAAAAATAAAGTAAAATAAAATATAAAGAACTAATAATGAATAATTATTTGTTTGGCAGTAGGAAGAAGTATGTACTCGTACGTTGACTTATATATATACTAATAATAATAATAAATGGATAACATGATATAAGTATATATATAAAATGACAATAATGAAAATAATAGAGATAATAAATTGTATGAGTATATTTTAATCACTCAATAAGTTACATATTTTAGGAACATGATAACGATCTAGATACACGTGTGAAATTCTCATGGTGGTAAGTAGTTTTCCAACTGTACCGCATGACTAATGTATATGCATTGAGTGGTATGTTTGATGTGATTGTTGAACAATGTTGGAGTCAAATAGGTTTATTATGTTTATATATTTTACTGTGAATAATGTTATTATTGTTTATTGCTATTCAGTTTACGGTTCAATTTCATTGCATTACTTGCCTCATGCATAACACATAAGTTATTTGGGTAATGATATGTTCAGTGTCATGGTTATGATTTTCACGGAAACGATTTGAAATAGATTTTGAAGCGGGCTTAATATAACTGCTACATGGGAGGGTATATGGTAATGGTTAATAAAAGTTGATAGTCAAAGATTATTTATGGTAATGGTTAAATGTGTTCTGAGGTAGAACATCAAAATCTGCACCGGTTGCTCTGTAGCGTGTACTGACACCGATGGCCCATTAACTGGAAATGATTTATCAATTGGTAAATGCTTATGTTCAAATCAAAGTTTTCGAAGAGTTGCATTTTAAAATGGTCATCTTTACATTCATGTATGAAAATTTCTTATTGGCCTTAGGCTCGATGTGTCCAATGGTAGAGGTGGTGACCACCTTTCGAACGATTATACCGATCTATCGGTTGATGATTGCACGACATACAAATGAAGGAGACTCATGTGACAAGGGACCATATCTTTCTTAATTTTCAGTTTAGTGCCATTAGGATAATAAATTTTCAGGATGAATATGTCTCGGAAGATGGCTTTACCTCGGCCGGGCCTACATGGCTCTCTATACTTATAAATTTTAATTTAGAGAATCGTGTAGGAGTTAGGAGGATTTGGTCTATATATATATATATATATTATAAAATATGTTATTATATATTATATTTATGATAACATTGAGTCAGGAGGATTTGGTATATATATATATATATAAAAACAACAACAACCCTTTATCAGTCCGCCAATGTTTTTATTCAAAGAAGCTGACAAGATAGAAGTTGACGATTATTGATGCCAAAACTGTTGAGATGGCTTCAAAATTGCTTATGAGTTTGGCGCTAACAACAGCTTAGGAAGTTGAAAAAAATAAACAATGGCAACTTCCAATTACATTAATCTCTCTCTTTTATCTCATGTCTGTGAAACCATTTCATAGAAATTCATTCAATTCTTATCTAATTCACATGACTCCGTAGTTCCTACGGGTGGAGAGGATGGGATCGGCTCATGGATTTTCCTTCATTTTGTCGCATTTTGCTCACTTAGAACAACAGTTGAAATATTTATTCCAATAAAAAAAAATTCTGATGGCTAAATGGTCCAACACATCTGAAATTGTATACTGTATAATTCGGCATAGGAATGTACGTACATACTGTCATATAGAGGTGTCGAAAGTTGATGAAATTTGAAGTAATATTCATCACCCCTTCGCTTTGACAGCTGCCACAGCTCTGCAATCTTGTTAGAGCAATTGAAAGTGCTACTTAACACACACACAGACACACAAGGCTCACCATTGACAATCGAATCCGATCCGATCCCTGGCTTGATTCTTGAAAACATCATTTTACAAAGCCTCGTAAGTGTTACCCGGTTAGTTGTTGATAACAGTTCTTCACCACTAAACTAATATCACCTGCAAAATGTATGAGAAAGTATATAAGCTTTTGTTAATTATCGAAATGCAAGCATGATAAGTTCCTGAAAGAAATTAACAGATTGACAGTCGTAATAATTTTATCAGAAATCATTACCTAAATTAACTTGAATAATGACACCAATTACAGTATTTTCCTAGCCCTCAGATACCAATACATGAGGAAAAATGCCACCACAGCCCCAAAAATTATCCCGGCTGTTGTCAGCCAAAACGCAAACTGCATCAAGTCACGACAAGAAGAAGCAATGGTCGACTAATAATCACCTGAAAATAGCGGAACAATATAATAGGAAGTAACAAGTAATATAATTTGTTAGAAGAACATACCACATGCTCTTCGAGATAGGACTTCAAGTTCATGCCAAATATGCCTGCGACCAGGAAATTAAGTCTTGACATGGGTTCAAGTATGATACTATTTAGAACATTCTAGTTTAAAATTCTGAAAAGCTGCAACTATTCAATAAGAACTGTTTATTCCAAATTTCAAACTTCAGGTCTTACATTATTCCTAGAATCAAAATTCAGGGTCATTGTTTCAATGGCCTTCAACTGAAGCTAAATTATAACATTATAAAAAAGGCATATGTACGTTATTGTCATCATTCTGTTTCTTTCCCCCCTATTGACATCACTCAAACTTTACAACTTCTCTTTAACTTAATTTTTCTTTCTTAAGTGTCTCTCTGTCATGTATTACACTGATGCAGATAATAGCTGTCTCGGGAGGTTCACCCTGCCTATTTGACTACCAGTCAACAAACGATTGATTGATTAGCAACTAGAGAATATAATAAACATTTATTTCAAAACAATCTGCTTGGTAGGATTTGAACCTAAAATCCCTGATACCTTTATCATATGAGCAAAGTTTCAGGCCCTTGGGATATCCAAGAATATTGATTAAGCAATTTGCTTCAAGTTATCAAGGTAATATTATCATCTTAACGGACGTATGGATACTGTTAATTCTATGCTTTTTTTTGAAAGAGTTAATTCTATGCTTATTGCAGCTCCAATTCTGGGAAGTGCTACATTTCATAACATAACAATATATGGGATTTCACGTTGATCAAAACATAAGGCGAGTTTAGAAGTCCACAAGATGAGCAATACATCCAATATGGTGCCACAAATAATAAATCATGAACAACTATAATACATTTTGCAGCAAACTTTCTTTCCAAAAAAGACATACCTGCTACTAGAGCACCAACTGCCACACAAAAGGTCCCAACCTGGAGAAGCAATTCTACTCTGCTAACCTCAAGCCTCCGTGAGCTGATATTTAAAAGCAATCCATCCCAAAGAGGAAAATGTGTCACGTACTAGAAGATGTCTGGGAAGATTTAATACGAGAAATAACTACACTAAGCTATTGCAAGGAAACGCTGACTAGCAATGAGAACCAAATTTTTTCTATAATATTGTATTTCTTTTCCTTTCCATTTTCTCTTTTGGTGGGTCCTAAGTTGCTAATCTCAAAAAGGAACTAATGAAATGTAACAGATGAATTTATAGAGCCTTCTATGCAAATACATTTTCAAATTCCAGGAGCTTTCTAGTAGATTTCATCTTCAGTTGAAAAATTCAAAGCTAACATGTAATCTGAACATGCCCTGGGGTAGGGAAGGGGTGAAGCTTTGTATTTCAAACATTGTGAGAAAAACTTTCATACTACTTGCATAATGTTTAAGTGACACCACACTCACAACAGATATCATAAAGCTAGCAAAGCAAAGAAATCAAGAAACTAAACATCATCCAGACCTTAGATTTACAGCAATAGAATCTTCCATTTCTTTTGCAGAATCAAGAAGCCTTTCTGAGTGTCCATGACAAGATTCACATCTGCAAATGACATAAAGTACTGTGGTCAGTTTTCTATATGAAAGGAAACACGATCTTGCCAATAAATAATACAGTTTCACTGTATCATACAAGTTATCAACATGACGAGAAAACTCAAAATGCCAAGCAAGGTTTATGTATTCTTTAAGTTTAACAGAATTAGGAGTCAATGCTTTCTTGTTGAACGTGTAAATTTCTCACTGATCAAAACCAAAGCTAAGTTAACTGGTAACTTTTCAATGTCTAAGAATGAACAACTTTAGAAAACACCAGCTAGTGACAGCAGCAAAGTTTCATGGGTAATAATGTAGACACAGTGCCATCAAAAGTTCAGAACTAATTAACTGTTGCACATATTATTAAAGGTTTTTATTCGGAAAGAGAAATCAAGTTGATTACTGAATGAAAGAAGAGAAGACGCAACCTAGAGTAAAAGCCCGAAACCTGCCATTATATAATTGTCCTGAGAATTATTCACTATCTCTCAAATATCTAAAACTTCCAGGATTCTTTTTTATTATTAGTTTTTTTTTCAAAAGTTGATTGCTGAATGAAAGAAGAGAAGAAGCAACATAGAGTAAAAGCCCGAAACCTGCCATGATATAATTGTCCCGAGAATTATTCACTATCTCTCAGTTAAGCTTTGTTTCTGTACTTTTATAATATGAAGAAAACTTTCTCAAAATCCATGTGCCCATTGCATTTAACATAACAAAAATTTGGACATTCTGACTATTCAATTCAATACTTTACATGGAGCTATATAGGACATTGTTTACTTATATTTGTTTTCAGTACCCAATAAATTGTAAATTCTAGTATTCAAAACTCTGAGTTGGGACTTCAGAGCCTTTTTAGTTCATCAACAGTATCACTGTTCTTTCTTAACTTGTATATGATCCAACTTTACAACAATGATTAGTTTACCCCACCATCCACAACATGTAGAATTTGGTATGGATACCTAAACTCGAGTAGGCTAAGCGCCTAACAGCTTAAGCCGTTAAAAGGGATTTCTATATAACCATGATAGCCTTTACTTGTCCTTTATATTAAATCTTTCTTCTTTTTTATGGATTACACAAAGTTTTTGAATAAGATATTTCATAAAGTATCAGATTTCCCAATAAGTAGAAGAGAATTCCTAGCATCATCATATTCTAAATCCTAGGTCCTACTCAGTAATTTTTCATAAAAGAAATACCATCATCTCATAAATTTCCATCGAATATGTTAACCATAGACACACAAATGATACAGGAAAGCAATATATATTGTAACTTTATGCCTGATGGTTAAATTTTTCCGATATAGTCATCGAGTTTTAAGAACAGTCATTAATTAACTATTTTGTTGCAAATTGAACTTGAGAACCCAAAAATGATGCAAATAGCTTATCTCCTGGCAAGCTAACTGTAATAAAGAACTCAGAAACAAGGTAGCAAGGATATTTGAAGATATGCTTTGCAAGCAGCAGAAAACCAAGGAATAACCTTTGAAGATAGTTTTCCAAGAGCATCTCGATTTCTTCCTCCTCTTCTGCAAATGAAAATGTTGGATGAATTCGAATATTATATCACTGAATTGTACGTGCATTGGACATGATCAATTATAAATATCATGAACAATGAAATATTTGCAGAACATACCCTCAGCAATCTGCTTTTCTAAGGGAACAGAGCATTCCACATCATCGTTCCCTTTGCTGAGCGTGCAGTTTCTACCCATAATACAAATACGGCGTATTTCATGTGGGTCCTCCAAAAGATCAAGAAGCATTTGTCGAAGTGCCCCTGCCTTTGAACTTAATTCAACCTAAAATGAAAGCAACAACTAAAGACCATATGTTTCACAATGCGGCTTAAGTCATTTTTACAGTTCAGTCTATAAATTATTATACCAATGTTTGCTTGCTGATACGAAGTTGCTCCAATACATCAGCAGTTAATCGGTTAGGCAAAACCTCAAGTAGAGCTTGAACCTGAAGCAAAAAACAGAGGAAAAATCAACAAATGAAAATATAAGGTCGTAAGATAAGAAATTGGCATAAGTGAGAGACTTAAACCAGAAGAAATTATTGATTAATAAACACTCATCAATAAAGAAGCGAGGAATTTATTGTGTAACTACCGAATAATTGCAAAAGGAAGTGAACTAACAAATCAAGTTGATGGAAGTATATCAAGCTTCACTGGGATCAAATTTTAAGTGAAACAAAATTTACATAAGAATGTATAAATATTCGAAGGGATAGATGATGAGCAGTCAATATATCATATTTACCGCCCTAAATCTTACATTTTGCGAGTTAATTAGATATTCTTGAGTGTTTTGATGTGTTCTTTGTGTTTTTATAGGATATGATACATGTGGAAAGACACAGATTTGAAACGTCGAAAAATCAAGGTGTTTTGCACCAGTGACCTCTTGATTCGCGCAATCTTTAGTATTTTGGCCATAACTTTTTCATACGATGTCCAAATAAGGTGATTCAAGTTGCATTGGAAAGAAGACTCAATTATCCACAACTTTGTAGCTTATGTCAAATCGAATTCTATCATGGTAAAAAACGAGCCTAAAAACATGGGATGCAATCTGTCTCCCATTGGCTCGCCAATGAACTCCCATTGGCGCACCAATAGGACCTGAAATTGGCTTGTTACTCTATGCCTTCCATTGGTGCGCCAATGGGAGCTAATTGGCATGCCAATATGCCCGAAAATCCTAATTTGAGCAGAATTAAAAGATTCTTAAGAAGGAAAGCCCCCAGGACCTCTTATATAATCACAAGTCCGTCCCAAACTCTAAAAAAAATCATAACATAATTTTCGAGCCTCAGAGCATAGAAGAACACTTAGAGCAAGGAAATAACAAGTGCTTCAACCGACGTTGGAGATTGAAGATGAAGACTGCAACGAGAGACGAGAGTTCTTTCTTCTTTTTTCTCTCTAATTTATCTTTATGAGTTCTTGTTTTGTATCAATGATTAGCATGTTTTTATTGAATATCATGAGTAGCTAAATCATTACTCTAGGGTTGTAATGGATCTTAAGCATAGTATTTAATTAATTTATATTTTTTTTATTCTTTTGGGTGTGTTATTGGATTATTTATTGTTCTCTGTATTGAATGCATGTTTTATTGTCAGGCCAACAATAGAATAGTCGTGGTAAATCCTGAGGAACTCGACAGAGGAAATTTCAGTTAGCCTTGGGAATAATAGCACGTGATCTTATTCTTTTGAATAGAATTCCTTGCAGGATAGACATATACCTGTAGGGCATGCGTAGCCAATATTAGAACTTCACCTTAATGAATTTGAGTTAAATTGTTAACATAGATATATAGTTAATTAGTTTAATCTGAATATATTTACCTGACCATCGAAAGAGGCTTGTAGATAATTTAGTGTTCTTGGTTAATAATTCATAACTACTACCCAATTAAATGAATTTTGTTTAAACTCATTGTTTGCGTGCTTAGGTAAAATTACAACCCTAGATTCTTCTATTATATAAGGTTTCCCCAAAGTTAATTATTTGATCTTTATTTACGTTTTAGTTATTATCACTTTCTCTTGCAATCAATCGTTTAGTCTTAGTTAAGTAGGTTAGTCTTAATATTAATAAGAGAAATAATAAGTCCATGTGGGTACGATATCCGACTATTAGTCACTATATTACTTGAGTAATACGTGCGCTTGCGTGCGGTAGTAAAATCGCAATCAATAGAATCGCCATTTCCAAACCAATCAACAAAGATCTTTCTATTATACAACTTTCCTATCTATTTTTTTGGAGCTTAACAAGTTTGATTGAATGGAGTTCAAGCTCTTACAAAAAAGAGACTCATATTTCAAGTCATTTAGTTCAACTTTGATTTTCTTTTTCCCCTCCTCTTTGTTTCTTTCCAGATTTATAACATCTTTGAAAAAAAATGAGATGGATTTTCGACCAAAATCTATAGTCAAAGTGAATTTATACTTATCGTGCCCCAAGTGAATTTACTCTAAACACATGCAAAATCATTTCATGATTAGCACCCTCCTCCTTCAGAAAAAAATAAATAAAATATATGAATACATAACTGGATCCAGATATTTCCTCTCATTGGTGCATCAAAAATTATGAAATGTAATTTCAACAAGCCCAAAAGATCTTTTAGGATACTAACTTGAGGCAGATATTGCACTACAAGGAAGAATTAACTGATCAATGTCCAAGAGATGGGCAATTTGCAGCTACAGTAAAGTTCTGCTAACTTTATAACAAATCTTAATAAACACAAAAGAAAAGGCACAAATTGGAGAAAAATAAATAAATAAATAAATACTCACTATGTTCTTATACTCACACGGGGTTCTAAATGCATCAGTCTCTGCTCCAGATGCTGCACTCGTGACAGTAATGCTGCTTCAACAGACTGAATTATCATGCCATAAGTTAAAAGTAAACACATGATGAATGAAAATCAATCATGCAACACAGGTGAGTATACTAATGACATAAATTAATTGCGAATAGCGCCTGTTGGAACTCATTTACAAACACTCGTGTGATCATTTGAAGTAAATATATTGGGAACATCACAACAGTATGTTAGCGGTCATGATTATTCAGGCACAGGTACAACAAACCAGAAACAGTGCACATAAACTAGAAGAGATGTTATCAAGTGTGTATAGAATAGTGAAACATAGGATCTCATGAATGACAATAGAACATGGAAAAACTATCTTGTAAATCCATATCCTCACAAAACCAACTTTATCATGTCTAATTCTACGCCCCTCTCTCCGTCTCTCTTGAAAGCAAAAAGGTAAAAAGCATTACAGGAGGCATCTTATTAGGCTTAGATCTGAATAATTATCATTGAAATATTGTGAAATGAATATAGCTTTTTTCATCCAAAATTTATAGATTCACTTAAATAACCATGGACTTAACACCACCTTCATGATTCGGCATGTACAAACAGAGATTCAGTGTGACGAACCAACCTCAATCATAAATGGCATACATGGCCCACCATTCAAGTTTCTGGGATTCAATCGAGGCAACAATGTGTCTATAAAAGCTTTTCCTCCTTTACTGAAAATGATCAATCAGGCACCAAGCTCAGTAACATAAGTTCACACTAAAAGTATAAGAACTAAAATAGTGTGATAGAGAGATGTTGCACTACTCAATAAGATAAGCTTACCGATTATAGTCAAATATAAGGACACGCTCTTGCATTGTTATTGCTCGCAATGAGCCCAAATTTAGCAGAATGGCATGCTCACGGACCTATACAAACGACATACTAAATTTTTAAACATACCACAAACCCCCCAAAAAAAAAAAAAACTGAAGAATATGCTTTAGTTTTTATATTAATTTTGTCATCACAATAGGAATACTCATAAAAGAGCAAGTTTTAAACAGAAAGGTACAATTAATGAAAAATGGTAAAAGCATGATTACATCATCCAAAGTCCAAGCTTTAGCTAACATTTTGAGTGAGTTGGAGCATGTGAAGGGGCAACGGAAATTACTATTACTATTCTCAAAAGGCACATCATGTCTATATCCTAGAAATGAAACATAAAAAGAAAGGAAAAAAATTAACATAACAATAACTTCCATAAAGGACAGAAACATGTTGATATAATACCAGCAAGGATGGCATAGAATTTGTCAAAAACAATGATGGATCAATGCTTCGAATATCTCTTGGACGGAGACCTAGTAATGAAAAAACTCATTAGACAATATCAGGTACAATAAAATGTACCCGCACGCACACACCAAACTAAACACATCATTCTTTCAGTTATTGATTTCCACACATATGTTATATACATTAATATTTGCTATAATTATTCCTTGCACAAACCAAGTGAAAAGAACATCAAGAAACTTTTCTGGGAACATATTACTTACCACCTGACTTCAACAACTGACGTCTGTTTATTTTCCTAGTAGACACAATCCCATTTGACTTCACCTCCACCACCTATAAATAAGGTAATGAAAAAGCGAAGAAGAATCATATACATAACTATTTAAATTGTTCAAGGGCACCTCAAAATCAAACAAGTAACTAGATAAAGAATACCAAAAACTCTCAACTAATTTTGTTCAAGTACGAGGACGGTGTATAAGTTACCTCTAATCTTATTGTTGTTGTCATTATTATCATTTGTTCTTATCATACAATAGTTAATTGCTCAAACAGCTAAATTAACAACCTTATCCTAATTTCTCTCACACCTTAATTTAATCAACAACCACAGTAGTTTATGGTGCATTTGGAAATGTTTCTAAAGAAAGACTTTACAATGAAAACAGCTTCTGGAAAAGCAATTACATTAAGCAGCACATAATAAGTGTCTCCGTGGAGAAAAAACACTTCAGTGCTTTTTAACCTCTAAAAGTGTTGGGAAAGGAACACACCAATACTAAACAGCAATCAAGTGGGAAGGACCCGGATTTGGTATTGAGTTGAGTTTTGTGCTAGTTTTTATTAGATAATAATATATAATTAATTGCTATAGACTCATGCATGGCAGAAGATTACAAAAAGCTAAGCACAAAAAAGAACAGCACTGAATACAAATTCCAATGGGAAACTACAAATTCCCTCTTGGTGCTCTCCGACCCAATGCTGATGATGGTCAATTATAAGTAGCACTGATGAATTTTTAAGTGTTTGTCCCATATATATATACATACATACATACATACATACATACATATATATATTTACACATACATCTCATATGTACTTTTCTGAAAAGGGAAAACTGGTTATAACGGTTAAAAGTGCTTTTACAAGAAGCAGATGGAAAGTGCTTGCAAGCTCCACGAAGCACTTTTACTTGAACAAGAAAAACACACACTGTTAAAAAAGCTCCTTATTAAAAATTTCAGAAATAAAAACAAACCTCATAAACCGGCTCTCGAATTCCAAGAGACAAAGAATCACTAGACGAGGTACTAATCCTCTGCGGCTGCTTC
>SKCR01019347.1:0-64048 GCA_019454045.1 Zanthoxylum bungeanum | reverse complement strand
CAGTTTTTACATCAAGCTTTTCTAGATGTAGGTCAAAAGTAGCACACATAGCCAGGACTACTCTGACTATTGTAAGTCGAACTATCGGAGAAAATATTTCATAGAAATCAATCCTTTCTTTCTGAACATAACCTTTTACCACTAATCGTGCATGATGCCGCTCCACTTGATCATTTCTATTTCGCTTGATCTTATAGACTCATTTATTACCAATGACTTTTCTTGCACGTGGTAATGGTACTAGATCCCATGTATTTTTTCTATGCAAAACGTCTATTTCTTCTTGCAATGATGTCATCAATAAATATGCATTTACACTTTTTATAGCTTCATGGAAAGTTAATGGCTCTTCATCCTTTACTAGAAGACAATATGCAATATTACTCTCTATAACATACTGTGACTGCCAACTATGAGGTCTTCTCTCTCGAGTTGATCGAAGAACTTCAAAAGCTTCAAACTCGATTGGTTCTGGTCGTACTCTAGTGCTGGCTCAGAAGAATCTGAATTTTCTTATTATGTATTATTTTCGACATCAACTGTTGTAGTCTCTGTACTTTCTTTTGAAATGCTATCATTTCCTTCTTTCTACAGTTGATCTTCTGTAAATATCAAATCCATGCTGATGATGATCTTGTGGGTAGTGGGATACCACAAGCAATACCCCGTTACTCCATCAACATAACCCAAGAAAATACATTTTCTAGATTTTGGATCTAGTTCTGTTCTTTCTTGATTGTTGTATATCACGTATACATGACAAACAAAAATGTGAAGAGATGAGTAATTAGCTAGCTTTATGCTCCACATCTATATCGGTGTCTTCAAATCATTTGTTGTTGATGGTGCCAAAAAGCACTTTAGTAGACTAGTTGTTTTGAGCATAGCTCTTACTCTTTCCAGCATCGTTCTATTCATCATTTCTACCACACCATTTTGTTGAGGAGTGTATGGTGTAGTAGTTTGTATTTTGATGCCATTTTACTGACAATATGCATCAAAATCCTTGCTGCTGTAGTAGTTTGTATTTTGATGCCTTTTTACTGACAATATGCATCAAAATCCTTGCTGCAATATTCTCCTCCATTATCTGACATTAAACACTTGATTCTCTTTCCAGTTTCTACTTCGATTTGTGCTTTGAAGTTTTCAAAACTGAAATCACATCTAACTTTTTTGATTGGGTACACCCAACATCTTCTAGAAAAGTAGTCAATAAATTATACAACAAGAGATTGAACTGGTGCTTCCAAAACATCATAGTGAATCAATTCTAAAATGGTTTTACTCCGAGCATTTGACCTGCTGAATTTTAATCTGTTTTGCTTACTTGTAATACAATGCTCACAAAATGGTAGACTAACCGTTTTCAAGCTTGGGAGTAGCTTTTGATTGTCGAGAATCTTCATTTCATGTTTTGACAGGTGGCATAGTTTCTAATGCCACAATATAGAAGCTTCCTCTCTATAATCCAATGAAGCCACTGATGCAGTTGCTTCCTAAATTGAGTCTCCTAAGAGCATATACAAATTTGCTGAGATCTTTTCAGCTTTCAAGACTGTAAGTGCTCCTTTCACCATCTTTATTACCCTATTTTCAACAAACGGTCTTATATCCGAGGTCATCTAACTGTCCAACTAAAAGAAGATTTTCTTCATTCCCACAACATGTCGAACATCTTGTACAATGTGAATAGTACCATAGTACATCTTTATTTTGATGCTCCAATCCAAGTAATTTTCAAGGCATGATCATTTCATAGAAAAATCGATCCTCCAAAGACTAGTTCATAATGGCAGAACCATTATCTCCTAGAGGTCATGTGCCATGTTGCTACAGAATCAACCAACCGTGCATCATTTAGCTGTTTTCTATTATCATTAGACACCATTGCTACTTCACTGTAAAGTGCGCCATCTTCTTTAGAAGTACTTGCAACACATCCTTGAGATTTTGTTACAACATGAGATTTTTCTGCATCTTTCTTCAGATTCCAACAATCTGTCTTGACGTGTACTTTCTTGCCATAATTGTAGCATTTAACATTGTTCTTACTTTTTGATTTCGATCTACCATGGTTTTGACTCTCACTTGAGTCACGTTCCATTGATCTCCCTATTGTCATCGATAATGCTTCCGTTTGTTGTGAACTAGATGATCTATCTTCCTTATTTTGGAGCCTAGACTCAGCTTCTAGAGCAGCAGCTGAAACTTCCTCAAAGACTAAATTATCAGTGACAATATTACTTATCAAGTTGATGATAAAATGATCATACGAATCAGGTAGACTTTGAAGTAGAATCCTTACACGTCATTTGTAGATATATTATAACCGAACACAGTGAGTTGGGAAAATAATGTATTCAAGTTGTTGATATGATCTGTCATGGATGTGGACTCACTCATTCAAAGAGTGTAAAGTCTCTTCTTCAAGAAGATTTTATTTTGTAGTGACTTGACCTTGTACAATTTAGTAAGTGCATCTCAAATCTCTTTTGCAGTCTTCTTCTCTGCAACGCTGGAAAACACATAATCTGCTAAGGCTAGATACAAGTTTCATATAGCGTTTTCATCCATATCCTTCCATTTTTCATCAGCCATTCCATCTGATCTCTCACCAATTGCCGCTTAGCAATTGTCTTTTCTCAAGATTGCTTTTATTTTAAGTTTCCAAAGGGAAAAGTTGCTCTCGTTGAACTTCTTAATTTTAAAATTTTCCGCCATGTTTCTGATGACGATAAGCTTTTCACTTGAACCGGCTTTTACTATTTCACCGTGAATAGTATCACATACAATACTGTATATATAAATAGTATCGTATACGTAAATAGTATCATATACGTGAATAGTATTATACCATATATGTGAACAGACTTCGTGAATAGTCTTCATGAATAGTAATCATCAACCTGAAGCGCTGATACCACTGTTAGGAGATTCTAGGCTGAAGCTGGCACGCAACTAAAGTTAAATTGAGAATAATTATTAGTTCAGGAGGCGTTGCCTACCATATAACGATACAATTATAATTATGAGGCTTAGTCTACCATAAAAATTAACAATAAAATAAATTAATGAGGCA
Organism: Zanthoxylum bungeanum; assembly: GCA_019454045.1. Taxonomy (NCBI): domain Eukaryota; kingdom Viridiplantae; phylum Streptophyta; class Magnoliopsida; order Sapindales; family Rutaceae; genus Zanthoxylum; species Zanthoxylum bungeanum. Next base: position 60,966 of record SKCR01019347.1, on the reverse strand, counting down.
CAGATTTAACGTGGTAACATCCTCAATGTGAGGGAAACATCCACTGGCAAAAGTAGAAGGATTTCACTATAGTTGAAATAATTTTACAACCTATCTCTAAACACAATGAGTGAACAATCTAACATTCTCTTAAAATATAAGAATTACAACTCTCTCACAAGCTCTTACGGAGAAATAATATTTCTCTCTTAGAGTACAAAGGATTTGGTTGAGGATATAATGAAGAAAATAATGAAATGAAACAACTATTTATAAGCATGAGATTCACTGTACAAATAATGAATTTTAATTTTTTATTATTTTATTTTTATGTATGTGGGACCCACCCACATATTTAATATATTTTGTTATTTAATTATTGCACCTTTCGGTGTAATAATTAACAGATAAGTGAGCCATTTTTCTTCTGCAGTATTGATGGACAAAACCCTATATTCGAATTTGTAACTTGATTTGAAATTTTTTGATGTTTCTTCACATTTCAAGAAATAATATTATCACCAAGATAAATGGCATAACCAGAGGTGGAGTGACAAGTGTCAAGACAACTAGCCCAATCTGCATCAGAATAAGCGACAAGATTAGATGTGGATGATGGAGTAAAGAAAAGACCATCATAAAAAGATTTTTTTTAATGTATTTCAGGATTCGTTTGACGAGTTGGTAATGATGGTCTGTTAGTAATTGCATATAATGACTAACTGAGTTAACAATATGAGAGATGTCTGGTCATGTGATGGTGAGGTATTATAAAGCACCAACTATATATTTCTAACGAATAGCCTATTTGATTGTCAATGAGCTTTCAAACCAAGGAAGTAGCTTAGCGAGCCCAAGTCTTTGGTGGCAAACTTCTTATACAGTGAAGAAATTATCCTGTTAAGATTATGTTAATTGTTACAAGTAACAACAATGCCATCAACATATAATAAGAGATAAATATTTCCACTTGGTCGAGACAACACAAATAAAGAATGATTCGATTTACTACATAAGAATATAATCTGTATCAAGAATGAGCTGAATCGATAAAACCAAGCCCTTGGAGCTTGTTTGCAGCCATAAATGGCTCATTTGAGACACAAATGTGTAGAATGTTATGTATCAATACATTGCTCCATATAAACATCTTTCTAAAGATACCCATTGAGATAAGATTTCTTAATATCAAGCTGTCTTAGAGGCCACTTATTTATTACCTGTGATAAAACAACATGAACTGTGGAGGCCTCTATAATAGGACTAAATGTTTCAATGAAATTAATCTATAAAGCTGGGTGTAGCCTTTAGTGACTAAACGAGCATTAAGCCAATTTATCGATCTATTAGATAAATATTTGATCCGGAAAACCAATTTAGACCCAACTAAATTTGCATTAGATGGCTTGGGCACTAAATCTGTCACGACCCATAACCGGTGACCAATGACAACAAGGTAAATAAACAAAAAAAAATTATAACAAGACCAGTCAAATGGTCAAAAAGTCGATAGAAAATATTCAAAAAGTCAAAAACATGACTCGGTCAAAATGGACCAAAATGTAATTTTTTAAAAACATACTCCTAGGACTTTAAAATAAAAGGAAATATAAAATCATATGGAAAATATGATAAAACATTCTCACATTTTAAATGTGAACACATGTTGTGAAAAAAATAATTAAAAATCAAATAATGGTCCGACTATGCAATGCATCACCTAAACAACTACATAGTCTATTAATCTCAAATACAAGTTAATTACCTCAAGAATGCACTAGCCGGCTGAAATGAAGAAATCTACTCAACACGACCTGATCACTCTCAAGGAATTAAACCCGCTCAACGCTTTCTGAAGCTCCAAAACCAAGAATGCACTCGCAAGCTCCGAAGCTCCAAGGTCTAATATGAAATATTAAATTGAAGGGTGAGCGAAACCACGTGCTAATAGGGATTAATGTACTCACCTTACTCGGTTTTACCAAAACCCTGCATGGTTAGTATAATGCATAGATATATATATATATATATATGTCCAATAAAACAATATCGAAGGTACGAGTTAAGAAATAACTATAATTTATATTTTTATCAATATAATAAAATATACATCTTGACAACATTAATCATTTAAATAAAAACGTGAGTGAAATGCCACACGGGGCTGCGTGACTAGACTCCTAACACTAGAGCTGTAAACAAACAATGTGCCATATGGGGCCACATAACTGGTCACCTCAAACAAGAGCTGTGAATAATCAATGTACCACAAAAGGGTCACATAACAAACCGTTGGGATATACGCCCAAGAGCATCATGTAATGTAAAAATTATTATATTTTATGAAATAAAATGATGCATTATTCATTTATCAAAGTGTTTGTTTAATATCGCATATTCTATATTATCATGTTTACCCTAGATTACTCATATGCATTCAGACTTAGTGTATAAGTGTCATACACACTAGGATTTATGTCTGAAGTTAGTAATCTAAAATAGTCCATAGAGAGTGAACAAACGGGTATTATATTTTTGGTTTATCTATAATTGCGGTCCATTCTATAATTGTATGGCGACTTTGATCTGGGATCGTCCATGTGGAGACATGAGAATAGAGGCACCTTGTATGATATGATCATATAAGACTGGACCCAGATAGAAATGAGTTTCTTATAATTTCCGTTAAATAAAGAAAATCATTTCAATCTACCAGATGGTCATATATGGATTGATCTTAATCCTTAGTATACTACGAACTCCTGCATGACATGCTATGTCCTTTGATTTACAAAGGTGAGGTTGGTGTAGCAATCCCGACTAATAGCTACGTACTTTGGGGGACATGGTTTGGTGTGTAGCTGGGGACATTTAACATAGATATGGATTTCACTCCTTCTTGCGAGAAGTAGAGGAGTATCTTTCTTAATGGTTGATTTGATACTTGAACGGTTAGAGCGCTTAAGTCTTTCTTCTGCGAATAGAAAGATTAACATTCATAATGGTTATGAATAAATCATTCATTAGAGAATCAATGGTACTTAAGGTGAAAATAATTAGAGGGGTACAACGGAGATTATGACCTGGCTCTAATTACGAGATACTCATGAAGGGCTAATCTGTAGGTAATGAATGGACACCTACGTGGTTCGGCTTAATATATCTATATGCGGCAACGAGAGTGCAGCTTGGGGTTTTTAGTGGAATAACCCGGAGTTAATAATTCGGAATATTCAATTAAGAGTTTAATTAATATTCCGAGATTATTATAGCTCGGAATCGTAGGTCCATTTGGTCCTCGTGCTAGCTTGATATACTTTAGCATATTAAATATAATTAGATAGTCCAATTATATACTCACAAATGAATAATATATATTATTAATTTGATTAATAATATTATTTTGTCACACTTGAAACTATGTATTATTTTTAATACATGGTTTGATAATAAATTATTATATGATAATTATTTTTTATAAGTTATTAAATTATAGTATATGATTTAATAAAGGTTTTATTTTTGTATTTCCAAAAATAAGTTTTTGGAAACCCTTGGTTGCTTTTGGAAGTTATATTTTCAAAAGGATAATTGCATATTTAATTTTGTGACATATTTTGTCATCATGATGACATTTAATAAAAGGTCTATTGTTGCAAAAATTTTATTCAAAAAAACGGGGGGTGGCCGAAACTTGTATAGAGTGAGGGGAAGGAATTTTGTTTTATTTGGTAAAAATAAAACCCTAAGTATAAAAAGGATAAATGTTATTCTTTTTAACCCAAATTTCACATTTTCAAAACTCTAGACACCTCTTTTATTTTTCAAACTCTCTCAAGTGTTGAGAAAAGAAAAGAAAAATAAAAGAAAAACAAAAACAAAAGAGCAAAAGTTGTTGTGTGACTTTAATCTCTAAAGTGTTTAGGGATTAGTTTTGTGAGTCTAGCCCACACTAGTTTCCGTTGGTTGCGAGACATAACACGGAAGTCTTTTTGGTATTGAACCAAAATCCATCTTCATCTTCTTATTCTTTGATTCACGGCAGTGAGCATTATTTTTGCTCACTACCGCAAGTTTGGTGATAACAGGGCTCGGTTTATTTTGCTTTTGATCCGGAATTTTTAGGAAACTTTAAGGGGTGCTTTGGCGCTGTGTTGGGAATTTTTTTGGGTGAAAAATCAGTCCTGAAATATAGCAGAAATGAATCATAAAATGGCTGAACTGGGTAGTGAATTGGGTACATTTCGGGTCCAAAACAATCCAGTTCTTGTGCTGATGTTCGAGGGCTGTTCGGGGGCTTAAATTTTGTCTAAAAAAGAAGTAAAAATCCAGTCTTGGTGTTGGTAACATTCGGCCTTTTGCTGAAAAGGGCATAAAATATTTTCAAGTCCGACTGGGTGCCTAACGTGTTTGCGCTACGCTAGGAAAGTGATTCCTACACAAACATGATTATATGCCATGAAGGGATCCTCATGATCAAATGCCATAATTGGGCAATAATAAACAAATTCTACACAGGTTCGGGACTCTCACTTAGAGACACATTATCACCGTCCAAATAGCGCCTCTCGGGGCCGCATAACCGTTGCCGTAAAGGGTTAACTAGGGTCTATAAGGTGGACCAAAACAGGGCTCCACACAAGCAAATGCCACAATGGGCGAAATAATAACCAAAATGTGCGCCATAACGGGGCTCCACATATACCAGTTTTAATATATCTAATTTTTAATATTTTTACCGATCCAAGTCTGATATAATTTATATTTATACTACTATGCAAATATTTATAAAAATAAAAATAAAACTCATTATGTTCGCGTCGTGCCGCCCAACACGCCATTTCATATTTCCATAAAACATGTCTAATATTAAGATACATTTCATATCATTTTCATAGGCATAATGTAATTATATACATATATATAATTTAAAACCACAATTACGATGAGTTCTGAATCCATACCTCAAACCCACGCTAGAAGCGTGAAACTAATCTCACAACGTTGCTAAATGCATTTGGACTATTTCAGGTTCACCAGCACGTCCTATAAGGCACACGGGTCCCGCTGACCGATTTCCGCCAAAAGATCACCCAAAAGCGACATCTTGAAACCACATGAAAGGGTTGAACCAACGTGCTAGGGACTTCGAACACCAGATTTTGCCCAGACACATCGATGTGTGACCTTCACATGTCGCCACATGCATCGGTGCATGGAGCCCACGCGTAGGCGCACCGCTTCACCGCTGCTACCAGTATATGCGCACCGTCGATTTGAGTAGTGGTCAATCGCCCAATGGAGCACCGATATGTCGTAGATCACCTTTAAACCACATGAATCTTCAAGCCACGATTTCGTCAGAAAACAGCCATCATCGGCAACACCACCACCACCACCAAAATACTCCCCACGACCTACTCTATCTTTTCCCCTGGCTCACTCGCCGGCGAACGATTCCACTAGCCGGAACTCTCTCTCACTTAGGCGCACGAAAAAGAAAGAAAAATGAAGGAAAAAAAGGCATACACGTTTTTTTTTTTGGGAGAAAGAGAGGAAAAAAAGCTTTTATATAAAGTTGGAAATTATCAGTCAACCCCATCTGGATTTGGACAAATAAAAATTGAGGGAAACACATGAAAAATTATTAATTGACCCATAAAGTCAAAATTTCAAAATTTGGACCAAAAACTTTTAGGTGAAAAGATAATGGTACCATTACTAAAAATTTGCGTTATTACATCTTTCCCTCTTTAAAAGAATTTCGTCTCGAAATTCAAAATACACAAAAAATATCAAGGTACAAGATCATGTACAGAGTTCAAAAAGATGAGAGTGTCTCAAACACTTTATTAATAAGCCCGAAAGCATGATGCCATACAATGTCATGTCATACAAATGGATCCATTAACAAAATTTTGCCCGCTTTGGGCCTCACAATAAGGATGAATTTCAAGTCCAAACCCTACACTCTCACGGCTTTGTTCGTGGTACCGCTGGTTCCTAGCCCAAGAAACAAAATGAACTAAGAAGCTGAAATTGAAAAACATAAACACAAATCTGCAACAAGACTGAAATTCCATAACATGACCGTAAGCAATGACGAAACATGAAAACTGAAACATCACAATGTGGTTGCACATAAATGTGAAAAATCGAAAATCACGTCAAGACTTTAAACATGTAAACGTAATATGAAAAAGTAACATGATTCAAAAGTACGTAAACATGACCTCAAAAGACATGAGTCGTTTCAACGTCAAGAGAAATCTGACTTAAAATGACTTAACGTCAAATGAAGACATAAAACCACATGTAAACTGTAAATATGAAAACATGATTACAAACTGTAAAACATAACATAAGCTGAAATCGAACCACGTAGTGAAAATGTAAAAATCAACTTGAATACGAATAAGTCTATGAGGGTGATAAATCCCCATGAGGCATTGTGAAATACATAAAAAACGTCAAATAAAATCATGTAAATGTGACACGTAAACTGGAATCATAAATTATATACATGAAATTATGAAGAATGTCAACTAAAAACTAAAATCATGACACATGAAATACGACAGCTGAAAGCATGTAAACATGACACATGAAGAACGAAAGTTGTAAACATGATGCATAAAAGATGTCAATAAGCGGAGAACATGAAAATAGGACTGAAAAATTATAAAATGTAACATGAGCAAAAACTGAACTACGCAGTGAAAACGCAAACATGATCTTGAAATCATGGTCATAAATTGAAACTGAAAATGAGAACGTGCACTTGAAAACATAAAACGAGCTGGCACAGTAACCATAATCTGACATACGTACTGACTTATGCATACAAGCTCGTACATTGTTTATTACCTATTTTAGAATAGGTGTGGAATGAAAACCGTCCAAACAAAATCATAATCAATACATTTAAACATAGGAACATGCCATTGAAAACGAAATTCTTAAACACGTGGCACGTAATTGTAAACTAAAAATGACAAATGAAAACATAACTAAAGATATAAGCTGAAAACATAAACCAAACACGTAAATTGATAACGTAAACTAATACATCAACTTGAAAATATAAACCGAATATGTAAAATGCAAACATAAATAATTTGAAAACATAAAATTAAGGAATAAAGGAAGCATCTATTCACCAACTCTCAAGACCTAACGAGTTCGTAACCAGACTCATAACCCTTCTCGGAAGGTCGTACATCGCCATGCGGGATTCACAATCGAACGAAGAATACACCGGAGAATCTCAACGAACCAAACTTGACATTGACCAACAATAAAACCCTATATTCTAAAAGATGAAACTTCAATAATTATGTGGCAACCTCTTAACCAAAAAGTAAGATAATAACCTTTTAGGCAGCCAAGAGTGGCCCAACTCTGAAGCTCTGGTCCTACAAGGTTTCAACCCAACGTCAGCATTAAGTTAGCACTATCATGACTTTGACTTTGTATTATATTACCAGGCTTTTCGCCCTAAGATGATGCATACCGACCAAAATATTGAAAACGCAAAAATAAAACCCAAAATATTTCCTTGATAGATGTCACATCCCAAAGAAAGTAAAGCTGACACTCTGATACCAAAATATTATCACGACCCAAAATCGGGGCCAATGACAATGAGATAAATAAGCAAAATAAAATTATAACAAGACTACTCAAATGGTCAAAAAGTCGATAAAAATAGTCAAAAACATGACTCGATCAAAATGGACAAAAAATGTAAATTTTTTTAAAACATGCCTTGGGGACTTTAAAACAAAAGAAAATATAAAATCATATGATAAATATGATAAAACATTCCCACAATTTAAATGTGAACACATGTCGTGAAAAAAATAATTAAAATTCAAATTATGGTCCGACTATGCAATGCATTACCTAAGCAATTACACAGTCTGTTAATCTCAAATACAAGTCAATTACCTCCAAGATGCACTAGCACTGTCGAAATGAAGAAAGCTACTGAATGTGACCTGAACACTCTCAAGGAATCAAACTCGCTCAACGCTCTCTGAAGCTTCAAAACCAAAAATGCACTCACAGGCTCCGAAGCTCCAAGATCTAATATGAAATTTTAAATTGAGGGGTGAGTGAAACCACATGCTCAGTAAAGATTAATGTATTCACCTTAATTGGTTTTACCAAAACCCTACATGGTTAGTATAGTACATAGACATATATGTCTAATAAAACAGTATTGAGGATGCAAGTTAATAAATAACTATAATTTATACATTTATCAATATAAATAAAATATACATCCCCGACAACATTAATAATTTAAATAAAAACGTGAGTGAAATATCACACGGGGCCACGTAACAAGACTCCTAACACTGGAGCTATAAAAAAACATTGTGCCACATGAGGCCACATAACCGGTCACCTCAAATAGGAGCCATGAATAATCAATGTGCCACAACGGGACCACATAACAAACATGATCATATGCCACAAAGGGCTCCTCATGATCAAATGCCACAATGGGGCAATCCTGCACAGGTTCGGGACTCTCACCTAGAGACGCGTCATCACCGTTCAAATAGCGTCGTTCAAAGCCATGTAACAGTTGCCGCAAAGGGTCAACTGAGTCTATAAGGTGGGCCAAAATGGGGCTCCACACAAGCAAATGTCACAACGGGCTAAATAATAACCAAGATGTGCGCCATAACGGGGCTCCACATATACCAATTTTAATATATCTAATTTTTATATTTTTACCGATCTAATTCACATTTATACTACCATACAAATATTTATAAAAAAATAATAAAATTCATTAGGGTCGCGTCGTGCCATCCAACGCGTCATTTCATATTTCCATAAAACATGTGTAATATTAAGATACATTTCATATCATTTTCATAGGCATAATGTAATGATATACATATATATAATTTAAAACCACAATTAAGATGAGTATTGAATCCCTACCTCAATCTCACGCTCGAAGTGTGAAATTGGTCTCTGAACATTGCTAAACGCGCTTGGACTATTATATTGGTCTAATAGCTACGAAACTCTCTTCGGACACACCAGCACGTCCTATGAGGCACACGGGTCCCGCTGACGGCCAAAAGATCACCCAAAAGTGACATCTTAAAACCGCACGAAAGGGTCGAACCAATGCATCGGGGACGTTGAACACTAGATTCTGCCCAGACACGCCGCGCGTGGCCTTCACGCACCACCATAAGCGTCGGCACATAGAGCCCACACGCCGGCGCATCGCTACATCGCTGCCACCAGTAAATGCACGTCGTCGAGCTGAGTCCAATGGTGGTGGTCACTTGTCCAACTGAGCTCCGGTTTACCTAGATCGCCTTAAAACTGCCGAAATCTTCAAGCCAATATCTCGCTTGAAAAATGCCATCTCCGGCGACACCAGCACCAACATACTCCCCACGGCCTACTCTATCTTTTCCCCTGGCTCACTCGCCGGCGAACGATTCCACTAGCCGGAACTCTCTCTCACTTAGGCGCACGAAAAAGAAAGAAAAATGAAGGAAAAAAAGGCATACACGTTTTTTTTTTTGGGAGAAAGAGAGGAAGAAGAAGATTTTATATAAAGTTCGAATTATCAGTCAACCCCTCTGAATTATGTCAGATAAAAATTGAGGCAAACTCATGAAAATTTATCAATTGACCCTTAAAGTCGAAAATTCAAAATTTGGACCAAAGACTTTTAGGTGAAAAGACAATGATACCCTTATTAAAAATTTGGGTTATTACAAGTTCCTATGTCATATTATCCTTGATTGCCTTTGCAGGACTATCACTTTATTTCTCATTATTTAATGTCTATGTGCCTCCCTTTATTCAGTGTATGAGAGCTTGTTGTAAGGCTTTGAGATCTCTCTTGTATTCTAGTTTGTTCTCTATATTGTTTCCTGTTCTTTCTGGTTTGATAGGATTTTTTTAGATTCATTTGTGGTAAATCATGATTTGGTTGAGTGATTGATCATTTATCATTCGACCTTGGGATTAATTGGATCGGATTTATACTGAATTCCCAACAAAATTTAACGAAAAAATGAAGAAAGTCAACTTGTTTTTTGCTAGCCTTGATTTATTACGCAGGGAGGAAGACAAATGCTACCTCTGAACAAGAGGATTGCTTATTTATTCAATCCGGGATGGATAAAGGAATGTCAAAAGACGCACAAATGCCTAGAAACAAATAAAGATAATTTAAATTCCGTGGCTGAAACAATTATGAGTAGCAGATTTTTTATATTCAAGCCTTGGGAGCAAGACCGGCCTTGAGAGCTTCAATGGTCGCAGCATCAGTCTTGAATGACTTAGCCAAGATGGTGTCATCAATGCCGGTGGTGAACAGAGTGTTGGGAAGTGACACAGTTCCTGCGTTAGCACTGCCGAAGGCTGAAACTGCGAGAGCAGGATTCTGTGCATCTGGGTTGTACTGAAAGTGAACAAGTCCCTTTGGGAATATAAACATGTCGCCAGCTTGAAGTGTTTGAGTGAAAAGTTTGTTGGTTGTGTCGACAAAACCAACTTGGAGGCTACCATCAATAAGGAAGAGAAGCTCAGCAGAGCGAGGATGAGTGTGAGGCGGGTTAGTAATGCCAGAGGGGAATTGGAGGACAGCATAAGACACACTTTGGCCATTGAGAGCTGGGAATTCGACCATGCTTGCTTTCAAGACCTTGAAACCTGCAGGTGGCCCTGCACCAACCAAGGCACGCATGCCAGTGAATGTGAAGAAATTTCCATCAACCACGCTTACATTTGATGGGACAATAAAGTCAGAGGTGATATCCGGATCTCCGGCCAATGCCATTTGGACTATGGCAAGTGAAGATAGCACAAGGAAGAAGAGCTTTTGAGAGGCCATGGCAAAGCACTTGATATGTAGGATATATTATAATTAGATTGCTAATTAAATTGTGAAGTAGATGATGAATATGGATTTGAAGAAGGGCAGTACTTATAGTGAATGGGATGTGAAATGTTAGTACATTGTAATTCTGCAGGCCTATTGCAGATGGATTTTACAAAGTCATTCTTGTTTTGGTCGAAGAATTTTTGCTGTTTATAATTATCCGGCAAGGAGCTAAGAGAGTGTTATAAGAGATAATTAGATGATGAATTTGGTTTTGAAGGATGGCCGGATTTATAGAGAATGGGATGTGAAGGACATGTTAGTTCATTGTAACCCTGCAGGCCTATTGACAGATGTATATTACAAAGTCATTCTTGTTTTGGACGAATTTTTATTTTTATTTTTTGGGCTGTCATTAATCCGGCAAAGAGGTAATTTAAGAGAACCAATAATGTTTGTTCCTTAAAAGTTACTCTTTTTTTTTTTTCATTTTAAAAATGTTGTGCTAATAAAAGTTGACATGGAACTAACAATTTGGAGTGACAAAGCCCCGGATAAGGATTCAATGTAGACTTTATCTACTACCGTTAAAAAAAAACTACAAATAGTTAAACTAGCACAAAAACCGCTAGCGAGCCATTAGTTTACAGGCTTTACACTATGCACTTCCAAATTATCACAATACTAAACGAATTTTGAGAACTATCGTCCAGATTTCCTTGAAAGAAAAATGTTAGGGCCCAATTGAATTATTATTATTGAATTATTTACCTTTATTTTTGTTATAATGCTTTTGTTTAAAAAAAAATTTTAAAAAAATTATGAGCTCAACCCATATTATATATTTAGTTAGTCTTAATTATTTGTCTTATCAATAACCAAAACCAAAATGTGAGAAGGAAGAGAATATAGAAAGTCAAAAACAGAACTAAAACAAAAGAGCGAGAAAGAGGGTGGGAAAAAGAAATGAATGGAGAAAATCTATAATATAACGGAGGGAACATGTCAGTCGTGTAATAATCTAATAATTCATTGTCACGTATGTTAAAATATTAAAAAATAACTAAAAAGATGGATATTAAATCATACATGTCATTTACTAATTTGTTGGTGATATCACGTCACTCATGTCTCCGTTGCATCAAAGAATTACTAAAATGATAGATTATATAAATATAATTATTGATTTTGCAATGAAAATTACAAGATGGTTAAATTTTAAGTAATATTTTAATTTTATAATGAATTTGACATTAATTATGTGTTTGTGATTGTTTTAATTTCAACTTTATATAAAATTGAGAAATAAAAAAATAGACATATTTTTCTTTTAGAAAAAAATATCAATTTTTAGGGACTTGCCTGATACCACCCAAATCTCACATCCTGCTTTGATCTTGACCATGACCATGGCCTCAACAAATTTAGCAGAAAAGTCATTCTCAGTCGCTATTTTAGCCACAATGGCTTTGGTTAGCGAATCCAATGCTATTTGTAATTATAAAGACGATCCTGGAAGAGAGAACAATGTGCTACCACCTATATATCAAGCAAAGAAAACTCATAATTGTCATCCCTAAATTATCCATGTGTATTATGGAAACGGCAATAATTTTTATAATTATTGACGGCTGATTTTGGTCTCAAGGGCTGTAAGGGTTTTTTACTCCCGAGACAATCCTCCTCCAACTGTGAATTTGTTTAGTTTATGGGAAACCAAAAGCAAATTTGGCAAAAGATAAGTAAATTCACCAATCAACAAAGAGATTTAACGTGGTTCGGCGGATCAGATCCAACCTACATCCACGGGCACAGAACGGACGATGTTTTATTACCGAAATATGTTTCTCTGATCTGTTTTGTGTTTACAAGTCTAATTCTCTCTTGTTCTCTTCTCAACTCTCTCTCACAAGCACGCTTTCCCCTCCTATTTATAATAGCAAAGAAACAGTTTTCCTTTTCCCATAAGAATTCTTAGTCGAAACTACCTTCTCTTCCTTTATCCTATTAGGACACTGACTTGTCAATTTTCCCCATGAAAGTAGAATAATTTATCTTCTTATCCGTAAAAATAGGATGTCTTATCTTTTGGAGCATATCTCGCCATATTCTCAGTCTTCATGAGGTCGGTCACAATGGTCTTTTGAACTAAGAATGCTGCTATCGACCTGATAATGCCCGACCATCCGGTCTGGAGTGGTCGGTTACCGATCATAAAGTGCTCGGCCCCTTACTGTTGGCTTTTAGTGGTCGGGTCGACATTAATGATCTTGACCGAGAAGGGAATTACCTTTTTACCCATGCCGTACTACTTAAATATCATAGGGCCTGAAAATACCATCAATATATGTCCCCTAGTTCTCGGTTCCAATGAGTATACAAGTTGGTGCCGGGAACTACATAAAAAGAATAGTACTCCTGATGGAGTGATGGCTAGCCTTTGTGAGGAGAAGTTTATTGGCCTGTCACCACCATATCCTCGGTACGATTGAGATGCTCAGTCTGACTTCTTTTTCCACCAGAAGCAAAATCCCTTATCGTCCTTCTGTAAACCGTCCCTCGAGACACGCAACTGTCATATCCTCTTAAATGCCCATCAGATCACTTCTAGGGTTTAACGGGAGTCTGCCACTTGTCAATCATCCGTCGTCCTCCCGCCAAAAAGCAAGTAATCCGACCGCCATCGTCAACTCAAAGGACGCCCAATCTCATCCGTCCATCCAACTCTGAAAGATCATTTTAAAAGACGACATGTGGCATACATCTGACGCCCTCATTCGATCCAACGGCCACAAATGCACCGAACAGATTATAAGAAAACGGAGTAATACACTTTTGTCTTCTTTTACGAACGCTTCGAATTTCCCCAACCGCGAGAACTCCTCTTTCCTAACTGTGCTCAGTGAACTCAAAGAACGACCATACCGCACTGAGCAATCTGCAACCCTTCTAAAAGAACCAAGTAAGTTTTCTGAATGACCTCCATGCTTTGCTTTTCATGAGTTGCGAATCCTGCTTTTTTTTGTGTGTTTGGCTTTATGTTGCTAGGGAGAGATTTATGGTTTGATTGATGTTGTTAGGGCATTTAGAACCCACAGGTTTAGTTTTCCCGGAATCCCAAGGTAACTGTGAAATCCCTAGCCGTTTTTAGAAATTAGCTATAGACTGACCTCCCCCCCCCCCCTTTTTTTATTTCTCGGATGTCAGGGATGTCTGACAACAGGTCTTCCTCTGCAAACTCTGCTAGACCTTCGACCCCCCTGTTGAAGAGCTCTCCTCGAGCTCGGGGGCACCAAGCATAGAGGACCTCGACACTACCCCCACCCCTTCCGAAACTGAACAAGATACTTACCATCAGAGAATTCCTCAGAAGGACCCAGAGCTCGGTGATTTTGACTGCTCGGCTTTGGACATGGATCGGCCATCCAAAATAACTGAAGATGATCTAGCACTGCTCCGGCAGCGATATGATATTCTGATAGATATTGCCCTCGAAGTCCCATGTCCATTGGATCGTGCTAGTCAACCCGATGAGGGTTCGGTGGCTCTTCTCCCGGCTTTCTTTGAGTGTGGACTTCGGCTGCCAATTCAACGTTATTTCGCTTGGATGCTGGCCGAGATGGAGATCACCCCTTGTCAACTGAGCCTGAATAGTTGGAGGATTTTGGCCGGGCTACATGTGATTTGGAGTCGGGCGGGACTCGGCGAACCTCTCTTGAAGTAGTGAAGAGGTTGTATCGATTGAAGGCCAACCCAAGAACGCACCATGGTTGGTACTACCTTTTCTGCTTATGCTGATTCGTCAAACATTGTTGGAAAACTCCCCGACTCCAACAAAAACTTCAAAGATTTATGGTTCTGGGCCACAGGAGATTGGGGACGGGTCCTGAGATCATACGAAGAGGAGGTTTCCGTCCCGGATATCTTTAGAGCGGTAGGTTAGGAATCTAACCCTTAGTGTTTCTGCTCTTGATTTTATGATATGATTTTAACTTCTTTGACTCTTCCCAGCTTGTTGGAGGGACGCTCCTAAGGTCTCCCATCAGGTCCGGGCGGGGGTACGCCGGGCTCGGCGATATGCCGACCATGGGAAGCAATTGGTTAACGATGCGGCCTTTGTCGAGTCGGGCCTGATTCAGACTGCTCCTCCGAAGGTCCCGAGGCGGATAGGTAGATTCTTACTAACCCTCTGACCGATCATTTTGTTTGTTTAGCAAGATAATCATTTGTAATTATTCAGATTCTGGACTGACCACTTCTCTGCCCTTTGCTTTTTGCAGGAATATCGAAGAGGCCGAAAACCTTGATCAGCTGGCTGGCGCAACAAAGAAAACCGGCCATGATGGAGCCGGGCCCTCTTGGAAATGGCCAGCAACCGAAGCCAAAAAGGTGACTGAAGAGGCAGCCCCGTCAGCTACCCAAATCTTATCTCCCCCTTCCAGGGCATCACCAACAGTCTCCGCCCAACCTGCCAGCCCATCAAAACCTACCAGAAAAATGAGGTGTCTGTTCGGGGCAGAGGAAGCCGAGCTGACTCGGGAGGTGGATGAGGAACGGGTACTGAGCAAGAGGCAGCCAGTTTGGAAGGAGAAGAAAGTGTCGGAGGGTTCCTCCAAAAAACAGATGGCGGTGTGATTCTTGGCGTAGAAGACCTTGGCCAGGACATCAGGGATGCCACTTCTCATCTAGTGCCGGCAATCAACGAACTGGCCGAAGCGGTCCCTCCGGCAAAGATCCCGAGATACGAAGATCTCTCTCCCGAGGATGTTGTTACATTGTTGTGCTCCCAGATGGCCAAGGTAGCCACACTTCTCTTATTTGTTGTGAGTTCATGACTTAGTTTGATTTCTGATTTTCTGTTTCTTCTTGGCAGGCGACTTATCTGGCGGCCAAGAACAAGGATCTCCTCCTGAGTCTTTTATCCGAGGGTGGCCAAGCCCAGAGGCTCCAGAACCGACTTACTGAAATGGAGGCCGAGCTGGCCCGCAAAGAAGAAAACATAAAAAATCTGGAGCTGGCTGCCGTTGAGGCCATACAACAAATAAAGCTCTCCGGGCCGCTGCCTTTCTAGAGAGGAAAAATGATGATGCTGCCAAGAAGGACTTGGAGGCTGCCCAGGCTGACAACAAGATCCTACAGGGGGAAGTGCGCAGCGTTGAGTCCAAACTGAAGGCTAAAGATGAAGAGCTGGTACGGGCCCGGGACGAGCTTAAGAGGAAGGAAACTGAGTTGGAGGTCGAGAGGGACGCAATCAGACTTGAGGGGGTCGGGGACTGCGCCGAGATCATCTCGATGATACTGCCCAACCTGGATATGGGGCCTATCCACGCGGTCATCCGCTTCTGCAAAGGGGAAATTTCACAGGAGGAGTTTCAAATATGGCTACCCCTTTTTCCCGAAGAGGTGATGGATCCCGACCCCATTTCGATTGCCCCGGCACCCCCATCTCCTGAAGAGGACCGACCTGAGGCTCCTGCTTCCGAAGAGAATCGACCTGAGGCTCCTGCTCCGGTCCCCGAAGCCATTATTGTCGGGACCTCTCAGGCCATCAATGTGGAAGCCACCGTCATTCCTCCCGAGGTCGAGCCAATCCATCTGCTACCCGAGCCTATCGAGGAAGAACCAACTGCCTCTGCGCGGGCGGTTCTGTAAGGGGTAACCCGAACAGGGCCTCGTGTAATTCTGAACAAACTTTATTCTCCCTGTAATAACTTTTCACAAGTATATTATATATGTGTTTATTCCATTTCTTGTATCTCATACTTGCTCCGAATACTTCCCTGCAAACAATCACTCACGGCCCGACCCAAGCCGAGAGAATATGATCTTGTGGTGAGACGAAACCCGCCCCGAGCTGAGGGAAACACTTGGCACTAGGGGAAATGTTATGTCCCCAGTCCAACAAGACAGACTCAGTGGGACGTAACCCGACCCCGAGCTGAGATGAACACTTGGCATTGAGGGAAATGTTATGTCCCCAGTCCAAAAGACGGAGTCAGTGGGACGTAACCCAACCCCGAGCTGAGAGAAACACTTGGCACTGAGGGAAATATTACGTCCCCAGTCCAAAAGACAGACTCAGTGGGACGTAACCCGACCCCGAGCTGAGAGAAATACTTGGCACTGGGGGAAATGTTACGTCCCCAGTCCAAAAGACAGACTCAGTGGGACGTAACCCGACCCCGAGCTGAGAGAAACACTTGGCACTGGGGAAATGTTACGTCCCCAGTCCAAAAAATGGCCTCGGTGGAACGAATTCAGCCCCGAGCTGAATAACCAAGTGGCCTTGGTGGAACGAATCCAGCCCCTAGCCGATTAAGCAAGTGGCCTCGGCGGAACGAATCCAGCCCCGAGCCGATTAAGCAAGTGGCCTCAGTGGAACGAATCCAGCCCTGAGCCGATTAACTAGGAGGCCTCGGCGGAACGGATCCGGCCCCGAGCCGAACAACCAAGATGCCTCGACGGAACGAATCCAGCCCCGGGCCGACTAATCCTTGGGACTTTATTCAGAAGGGAAGTGAATCAAGCTTTGAAGCCCTATCGGATTTGGCATGGGCGTCTCCTTGCCAGACCAGCGAAAAACAAAAACAAAACTTTTAGAAAATAAAATCAAAAATGGGGGTGACACTTAAACTTATCCCAAAGCAACAGCACAGATGCCTCAAAATAGCGTCTCGTCCGAGGTCTCCAAAACACAATTCTGAATCTTTCAATTCAGAGTCCCGGCGAACCAGGATTCGGATCAAAGAGCGTTTAGGATGGTAATGGCACATTCCTCTATACGTCAGGTCACTATGGAGCCTGCGTTTTGTTCGAGGGCTCCTCCTTACAATGCTGGAGCAAGTATACACCACGAGGGTGTAATCATCCTCGTGCTATGATTCTCACGGATCCGAATGACCGAATAGGTAAGATAAGGAGAGAGTCTGAAACATTAAGGGTATGCTCCTCCTTATGCTCGGTAACACTGGAGCAAGCAAAAACGCACGAGGGCATAATCCCTCCTCATGTTATGCTTCTCACGGATCCGAATGACCGAATAGGTAGGGATCAAAGAGTTTCTGAAACATTAAGGGCATGCTCCTCCTTATGCTCGGTAACATTGGAGCAAAACAAACGCCACGGGGGCATAATCCCTCCTCGTGCTATGCTTCTCACGGATCCGAATGACCGAATAGGTAGGGATCAAAAAGTGTCTGAAACATTGAGGGCATGCTCCTCCTTATGCTCGGTAACACCGGAGCAAGCAAACGCCACGAGGGCATAATCCATCCTCGTGCTATGCTTCTCACGGATCTGAATGATCGAATAGGTAGGGATCAAAGAGTGTCCGAAATATTAAGGGCATGCTCCTCCTTATACTCGGTAACACTGGAGCAAGCAACACCCACGAGGGCATAATCCCTCATCGCGATTACCATCTCGAAATATCCCTTATTAATACAAGTCATAGGGTAGTTCTGCTCCATCTCCGGGGGTTTGACTCTACTACGAAAGGCTTCGCGTGCTCCCTTCTGCGATTCATCCCTTGATGTAGTCTTGATCCTCAAAAATGAAATGAGTTAGGTCGAAGCACTTCTACCCGGGGATTTTATGGTAGCACTTGTGATTGGTATGTCACTGGTTGGTGCCTTTCCTGAACCCAAATCATCCCTTCGTGTCGAGTATGTCCCCGAAGTACTGAATATGACTTTCAAGTCTAATTTGAAAAAGCGGAGTGAAAATTTTCTTAACTCAAAAAAGAAAATTTTATTCATATTCGGGGACCTACTACCTTCCTACAACTCTCCGCGGGATGGATATTTTGGGAGAGGGTTTATTTGATCTCCTAACCCTTGTCGGATTGTTTAAAAAAGAAATAAAGAAAAAACTTATTGGAAGTACTTCCTCAACATCTCGGTGTTCCAAGGCTTTTTTAGCCGTGTGCCGTCCAGCTTCCAAAGTATAGGCACCCGGCCTTACTACTTCCATAATTCTATAGGGCCATTCCCATTTGGCACCTAGCGAACCTTCCTCCGGCCTTCGAGTGTTCAATGTGACCCTTCGCAATACCAAGTCACCTGGAAGAAAAACACGGGTCCGAACTTTTTTGTTGTAGAAACGGGCGGGCCATTATTTGTTGATAGACTACTGTCTTCATAGCCGAATTCTCCCTATTTTCTTCGATCAGGTCGAGATGACTTTTGATGAGTTCTTCATTATGTCCGTCCTTATAATGTCGGACCCGGTGGGTAGTTATTTCAATCTCTGCTGGAATAACCGCTTCGCATCCGTATGATAATGAAAACGGAGTTTCCCCTGTGGAATCCTTACAGGTCGTCCGGTGTGCCCACAACACCTCTGGTAACTCCTCGACCCATAAGCTCTTGCAGGCTCCGAGCCGAGCTTTAAGATTAGATTTGATGGTCTTGTTTGTCGCCTCTACCTGCCCGTAGACCTGGGATGGGGGTAGGTGAGGTGAATCTTAAGGTGATCTGGAGGTCTTCACAGAGCTTCTGAAACCTTTGCTATCGAACTGTTTTCCATTATCGGTGATGACAGCCCGAGGAATTCCGAACCTGCAGATAATATTCTTTCTTAAGAACTCTGTAGCTTTCTTCTCTGTGATTGTGGATAGGGGTTCGGCTTCCACCCATTTGGTGTGGATAGGGGTTCGGCTTCCACCCATTTGGTGAAATAATCTATGGCAACAATGGCGTATTTCGCTTGCCCTCGCCCCTTCGGCATCGGTCCGATGATATCCAGCCCCCACTGGGCAAACAACCAAGGGCTGGACAGGGTGGTCAACTGTTCTGCGGTCTGGTGGTGAATATTGGCATTCTTCTGGCATCCCTCACATTTCGGGCTACCCTCACACCGTCCTGATGCATGGTCGGCCATAGAAGGTCGGTAGTAGAACCCTTGCCTTAAAGCTTTTAAGGTAATTGATTGTCCTCCGGCGTGACTCCTACGATTCCTGTATGATTTTCCCTTAGCACATAGTCAGCCTCCTCTTCTGCTAAACATCTCAGAAGGGGTACCTTATAGCCCCTTCGGTTATAGCACCCCTTCGATCAGGGAGAACTTGGTGCTTTTGAATTTCAGTTTTCTGGCTTCCTTTTTATCTTCAGGTGTCTCCCCGGTCTCCAGATATCTCCTGATTGGTTTCATCCATGAAGATTTGCTTTCCATATCCAATACTTCTACCTCGAGCTCTCCTACGTTTTTTTCTCGGAGGCAGATTAGAGTGACTATTCTAGGATTTTCCGACCTGATTGAAGATGCGAGTCGTGCTAAAGAGTCTGCCTCACAGTTATTTTCCCGGCCAATTTGCTCAAAGTGCATCTTCCTCATTTTCACCACCAACCTTTTTACCTCAGCTAAATAGACTATCATACTCGGCTCACTGGCTTGGAATTCTCCCTTTAGCTCTTGAACAGCCAGCTGGGAGTCGATTCTTACAACTACGTCATGGACGCCCATCACCGTGCATAACCTTAAACCGGCTAAAATTGCCTCATACTCTGCCTCATTGTTTGTGGCCTCGAAGGTGAATCTCAAGGCGAACAGCATTTCTTCACCTTTACCATTTTTCAATACGATTCCGGCCCCATTACTTTATGAGCTGGCAGATCCGTCTACTGACATCTCCCATTTGTCTTCCCCCACGGTCAGAATTTGGGGTTCTGTGAATTCAGCAACAAAGTCTGCCAGAGCCTGCCCTTTTACCGCTGCCCTCGGGAGGTAAGAAATATCGTGTTCACTCAACTCTACCGACCACTTCATTAACCTGCTCGAGACTTCTGGTTTTTGTAAAATCTGCCTCAAAGGATAATCGGTATAAACCCCAATAGGATGGGCCTGGAAGTAAGGTCGTAACTTCCGGCCAGCAGTGATTAATGACAAAGCGACCTGCTAATGTGCTGGATATCTGGTCTCAGCATCTAATAAAGCTTTACTAACGTAATACACTGGCCTTTACATTTTATCGGCCTCTTGCACCAATACTGAACTCACTGCATGCTCCGAAACAGCTAAATATAAGTATAAGGTCTTACATGGGGACGGCTTTGCTAGAAGTGGGGGCTGCGTTACGTATTTTTTAACCGCAGGAAGGTGATGAGCGGAAAATATATCAATATTTACCGGCCCTTTAACTTAATATTTTGTTTAGTTTCTCATGTTTGATGAATGTTTTGATGTGTTTTAGTTTATTTTGCAAATAAAATAATATCGGGTCTCAATGAAATCATTTATGATGAAATATGGGTTAAATAAGGGCAATTATTGGACTTGATATTTTAATTTTGGAGATTGGAAACTTGAAATGACGTTTTTGACAAAGTGTAGTTTTGGAAATTCCAATTTTGCACATCTGTCGTTTTTTGGGCATAACTTTTTACTCCGATATCGGATTGAGTTGACTCAAGTTCCAGATTAAAGAAGACTTAAATCTCTACAACTTTAAAAGACAAAATATTTTCGAATTCTGAATATTTCATGACCGAAATTGATGAACCATCCAGAAGTGTATGTGTGTAATTATTAAAGTCATTTTCAATCATTTTCAAAGCAAAAAAATAAATTAATAAATACATAATAAAATTATCAAATCATCACCAAACATTATAAGCAATTAGTGGAGCAATTAATAATGAATTTGGTGGAGTAATTAGTGGAGAAATTAATAATGGATTTGGTGGAGAGTTTGATGGATGATTTGATGGAGGCAAAATTTTGCCTATAAATACCAAGCCATTTCATTTGTAAAATTCATACTTTCTTCTTTGAAATTCCTAAAGAATAAATAAGAAGATTGTATCTTGTTTGTTTATTTACAGCTTTCAGTAATTAATTTCCGCTTTCGCACTTTCTTTTCTTTATTTTTCAGTTTTTACTTTCCGCAATTTACTTTTACGCACAATCCTTTCCTTTCTTTACTTTTGCAGTTTTTATTTTACAAGCAATGAGGAGGTAATTCCCCTTTGCTTGGGTGAAAGGTAAAGCTTTTATTATTGCTATTTAGATTAATCTCCCTTAATTATAATATATAAACTATTTAAAACTTGACTTAATGAGGATACCGCTATATTGGCCGGTTGGTAATTAATTATAAATTGGTTTTAACCTGACTAAGTATGGATACCGCCTGGTTAGTCGGTTGGTAGTTAATTATTAATTTGACTTAATCAGGATACCGCCTTCATGGCTGGTTGGTAATTATCACGTAAAGTTAATATATTATATTAAGGGAGATATCTAAAATAGTAGTAATAAAAGTTGATCCTCTAACCCCAGTATTTTCTTTTATTGTACTTTTACTTTATTTAATATCAGTAATTTACTTTTCAGCAATTTACTCTTCAGCAATTTACTTTCAGTAATTTACTTTTATTTTTTTTACTTTTTACTTTTTACTTTTACTTTTACTTTTTACTTTTCAGCAATTTACTTTTCAGTATTTTACTTTATGTCTTTTACTTTTAAGTCTTTACTAGCCCTAGTTATGTGTTAGTTATCTGGGGTTGTGATGAATTCTAATATCACCGGTTTATAAGAGTTATTTTATAGTTTGGGTAATTTAAAGGTTTACTTATTAAGTCTTAAGCTTAATGCTTCTTGTTGTCTGATCACCAATAAGATTGATCTGGTAAATCTAAAATGAACTAGACATAGGGATTTTAGGTTTCAGCCTTATACTTAATAGCCCACGATCTTCCTTGAGGATAGATAACACTTTAATAGATTTCCTTACAGGATAAACATATACCTGTCGGGCGGGGGTAGCCATAATTGGAACTTAAACTTAATGAATCCAGATAATTTGGTTGACATAGACATATGGTTCAATTGGGTTAAACTGGGTATTTGCGTCTGACCATCGACAGAGGCTTTCGCATAATTTCGTGTTCCAGGTTAGTAAACCAATTTATTACACAAACATAAAATAATCATTTCATCTTTTAAAAGATATTATAAAGATTCACAACTCTAGATCTTTGTGTATTTTGTTATTTTCCTTAGTATTTTCTTTTGTTTATTTTATTTATTTTAATTAAGGAAAACCACATTCAAACAATCAAACAATCATTCTCTTCTCCATTTAATTAGATATTTGTAAATAAATATATTCAACAATTAATAACAACAGTATGAATTAAGTCTTCGTGGGATCGATATTTTTAAACTACTTGAACGATACGTGCGCTTGCGTTATACGTGTGTGTTTACACCGGTCAAGTTTTTGGCTCCGTTGCCGGGGACTTATTTTTCTTGAGTTATTAATTTTGAAGCTATCTAATTTACTTGTATCTAATTTTCTTCATTTTTATTTGTAATTTTTATTTCTTTATTTTGTTTTTAGGTGATTGAAAAATGGAACATTATTGGGAGATTGAGAGATCACGAGCTTTACTATAAGATACACCCCAAATCTGGGAGCAACAGTCCGGTTTTCTGAGGCCCGTTGTCCAACCCAACAATTATCACTGGATGCCAGAACCAAGCAATACCACATTTGCTCAACAAGACGCAATGGGGAGATGTGACATATGTAATGGTAACCACCCTAGAGATTATTGCGAATACAACTACCATCCATGGTGGCAGAGCTATCAAGATCCTTCTTGGTATGATGAGCCATCACATTTCACAGAACCACAATTTCCATCTTATCCACCACTCACCTACAATGATCTTCATCAACAATCAGAACAATCAGAAGAAGATCAGTTGATCCACATGCTCAAAGATTGGCTCGAAGAACAGGAAGCTCAATTAGATGCACAAATTTAGAGTCAAGCGGCGTCTATACAGAGGATGAAAGGTCAAGCTAGACAATTAACAGATAACCTGAATTTCATATCTCACGGAGCAAATTCAAATACTACTGAAGAAGCCTTCGAATATCCTGAGATTCATCATGACATCATAACAGAGGACGAGGCTGAGCAGTATCAAGAGTCTGAGGAATCAGTTCAGGAACCCAAACCAACAAAGTCTTTGTTTAATTTCTATTATTCAGACTCTGACGAGGATGAAGAAGCTGAGCTGTTTGTACCAACTGCACCAACAAATGAGGATGGAATTATGTATCCTTAAAATGAAGATCTTGGAGATTGCTTTGCACTGATATTTGAAGAAGATCTACCTGAACCATCCATTCCAGTCGTATCAGAGGATGAAGACCTAATGTCAGAAACATCTTTACATCCTCAGGCAGATACTTATGGAGCATGCATTTCACAGATGACGGATGAAGAGTTGAATACGGAAATTTTAAAATTCATCTGTGAAGAAAAGGTGGAGCAAGAAGCAGAGCAAATGGAGGAGTAAATGTCTGAACTTATTAAAGATCCAGAGCATTCAGAAGAAATATCAATGTTTTGGGGAGTACAATTTAGAGATATCACCTGGAAGCTTGATAGAATTAAACTTCCATTCAAGGTCAAGCACCATACAAGACCTCCTGATTTTATTTATTTCTTTTCAGGAACCACTGGAGCAATAAAGGTTAAAAAGGTGGCACAAGCACTGAATGAGATAAAATATTTTTTTTCCACTTTACCGTTGGAAGAGACCCTTCAAAAGCAACGCTCACGGGATTATCTTTAATCGGACATCCAAAACGACGCTGAAACCTCCTTGATAGATGGATTTCAGTCACGTCTGGCTGAAGACGAAAAATTTAGCGCTAGCAGGGAGGCAACCCATGTAATTTTTTGTAATTTCTATTTTTATATTTTGTGTATACATATTGTAGAGTTTTAAATTTTGTGTGTTATTTATGTAGGGAAAAGCACAAACGGAGCATTTTAAGAAAGAAGGAATGTTGTTTGGCAAAGATTAGAGATAATTCATTAGCGATGGCTGAGTAAGGAATGGATTCTTGAGACGCATCCTAATGAATTTATACTAAGCGAGTGGCTTATTGTGTACACAATTCTGTTGCCTTAATTATTGTTTTGATTTGCTTTTCTGTTTTTATTTCCTTTATTTTCACCGACAAAATCTAAACTTTTTAAATTTTTCACGATTTATTTTAACGTTCATCTAATAATTGTCATTTGGCAGGTACTAGTGCTACTATTACTCACCCATTTTCAGGTTCTATAAATTCAGCTCTACATTTCTTTCTTCGAAACATTTAGATATACATTCAAATAAGAGAAAGAAAATGGAAGCAACTTCACAGCAGCGAGTCAAGCGAATTTGTGTTTTCTGTGGATCCAATTCTGGTAATAAACCAGAATTCATTGAGGCTGTAAAGGAATTGGGGAGAGTCATAGCAGAAAAAAATATGCACCTAGTATATGGCGGTGGCAATCTTGGAATGATGGGAAGCATTTCAAAAGCCGTTCAGGAAGGTGGCGGTCATGTTTTGGGAATCATTCCAAAACCTTTGGCAGACGAACAATTAATTGGACCACAAATTGAGATGAACGCATTGTATCAAGTATGTCTGAACAAATCCATGAAATGATCAATACTGCGGATGCGTTTATTGCGTTACCATGTGGGCTTGGAACGTTTGAAGAAATGTTCACCGTAGCATCATGGGCACACTTAAACATTCATCGGAAGCCCATTGGGTTACTTAACATTGAGCATTTCTTCGATTTTCTGTTTGTATTTCTTGCGGAAGCCAAAAGACATGAGTTCGTCACAAAATATGTTCAAGATATTTTCCTGACTGCTACAAAGGCCGAAGAATTAATTGAACAAATCCTAGCCTTTGAACCAAAACTCGACCCCATTCTTTCCAAGTTGAACTGGTCAGATAGCGATCGTGGTAAGAAGCGTAAATTGGACATAGATCTTAATCGGTAATTTTTCTATATTTCAGCTAACCAGGTACTACCTTCTAAACTTTTCTTTTACTGTTTAAGACATTGGGGACAATGTATCATTTAGGTTTGGGGGAGGGAATTAGTTGATTAGTACCTTGTTTTTAGTTGTGTGTTGTTTTTATTTTTAGTCCAAATTTTTTTTCGAAAAATACAAAAAAATTGAAAAAGTTTCAAAAATTACAAAAATATGTTGTGTTTTTTGTGTTTTTATTTTGACTAAAAAGGTGAAATTGGTAAGAGATAGCTGAGTAAGGAGTTTCCACTCCTGAGACGTATTTCAAACCTATTTCGAAACAAGTTAATTTTTGTTTATTTCATTTTAAATTATTTAATTTGTAAATTCTCCATAAAATTGACTAAAATGGATCTTCATATGCTCAGTTGATAGATATTATCAACATACATGGAAACATACAGACATGAGCTATAATTGAAAAGTTTGTAATATTCAGTGCTCTAGTTTAAATGGAGGAAGCATATCAAAAAGTGATAGAGTAAAAAAAAAAACATCCGAGATCCGAGTTATTAAGTCTGTAAGGGTGTCTTAACACCCAATGCCCTAAAGCCAACTGGTTTGGGAGTCACTAGCCCAAAGCTCGCTACATGGATCGAGAATGTTCCAAAATATATATATCTATGTAGCGAGCCACCGACTTAAAGCTCGCTACATAGACGAAAGATATTGTATATAAATAAAAAAAATCAGAAAAATTATTCCATTGCCATAAAAAAGGTGTGAAATCTGATAGAACTTTAGGACAAAAATATTACTCTCTTATCAACTACACTTGTGACTGTTGTGGGCAAAAATGTGATTGATTAATACTTTGTTGGCTGTGTATATGGAGAATGGTAAATATAATCGAAGAATTTACTTATTCGGTAATTTAGAAAGAAACAAAACAACTAGTAACTTAGAGTAGAAGTTTCACCTGATTAGTCACTAACTTTCTTTATTCTCTTTTCTCTTGTCTTTTTGCTTTTGTGTGCATTAGTTTTACTACCTTTTTACTTTTGTAAAATATTTGTGGGTATCATTGCTGTAAACCCTTACGAGACTACAACTCGTCCACTAGGGACACCTAGGGGTTTAAAATCTTGTTGCATACGCTAAATGCAACCGTAATCCCTACGAAAGTGGCTTAGTTAAAATTTTTTTTTGTTGTTTTGCTCGAGGACTAGCAAAATGTTAGATTTGGGGGTGTGATTAGCGGAAAATATATCAATATTTACCGCCCCTTTAACTTAATATTTTGTTTAGTTTCTCATGTTTGATGAATATTTTGATATGTTTTAGTTTATTTTGCAGATAAAATAATATCGGGTCTCAATGAAATCATTTAGGACGAAATATGGGTCAAATAAGGGCAATTATTGGACTTGATATTTTAGTTTTGGAGATTGGAAACTTGAAATGGCGTATTTGACAAAGTGTAGTTTTGGAAATTCCAATTTTGCACATCTGTCGTTTTTTTGGGCATAACTTTTTACTCCGATATCGGATTGAGCTGACTCAAGTGCCAGATTAAAGACAACTCAAAGCTCTACAACTTTAAAAGACAAAAATATTTTCGAATTCTTAATATTTCATGACCGAAATTGATGAACCATCCAGAAGTGTGTTGTGTGTAATTATTAAAGTCATTTTCAATCATTTTCAAAGCAAAAAAATAAATTAATAAATACATAATAAAATTATCAAATCATCACCAAACATGATAAGCAATTAGTGGAGCAATTAATAATGAATTTGGTGGAGTAATTAGTGGAGAAATTAATAATGGATTTGGTGGAGAGTTTGATGGATGATTTGATGGAGGCAAAATTTTGCCTACAAATACCAAGCCATTTCATTTGTAAAATTCATACTTTCTTCTTTGAAATTCCTAAAGAATAAATAAGAAGATTGTATCTTGTTTGTTTATTTACAGCTTTCAGTAATTAATTTCCGCTTTCGCACTTTCTTTTCTTTATTTTTCAGTTTTTACTTTCCGCAATTTACTTTTACGCAAAATCCTTTCATTTCTTTACTTTTGCAGTTTTTATTTTTCAAGCTATGAGGAGGTAATTCCCCTTTGCTGGGGTGAAAGGTAAAGCTTTTATTATTGCTATTTAGATTAATCTCCCTTAATTATAATATATAAACTATTTAAAACTTGACTTAATGAGGATACCGCTATATTGGCCGGTTAGTAATTAATTATAAATTGGTTTTAACATGACTAAGTATGGATACCGCCTGGTTGGTCGGTTGATAGTTAATTATTAATTTGACTTAATCAGGATATCGCCTTTATGGCTGGTTGGTAATTATCACGTAAAGTTAATATATTATATTAAGGGAGATATCTAAAATAGTAGTAATAAAAGTTGATCCTCTAACCCCATCATTTTCTTTTATTGTACTTTTACTTTATTTAATATCAGTAATTTACTTTTCAGCAATTTACTCTTCAGCAATTTACTTTCAGTAATTTACTTTTATTTTTTTTACTTTTTACTTTTTACTTTTTACTTTTTTTACTTTTCAGCAATTTACTTTTCAGCATTTTACTTTATGTCTTTTACTTTTAAGTCTTTACTAGCCCTAGTTATGTGTTAGTTATCTGGGGTTGTGATGAATTCTAATATCACCGGTTTATAAGTGGTTATTTTATAGTTTGGGTAATTTAAAGGTTTACTTATTAAGTCTTAAGCTTAATGCTTCTTGTTATTTGATCACCAATAAGATTGATCTGGTAAATCTAAAATGAACTAGACATAGGGATTTTAGGTTTCATTCTTAGACTTAATAGCCCACGATCTTCCTTGAGGATAGATAATCCTTTAATAGATTTCCTTACATGATAGACATATACCTGTCGGGCGGGGGTAGCCATAATTGGAACTTAAACTTAATGAATCCATATAATTTGGTTGACATAGACATATGGTTCAATTGGGTTAAACTGGGTATTTGCGTCTGACCATCAACATAGGCTTTCTCATAATTTCGTGTTCCAGGTTAGTAAACCAATTTATTACACAAACATAAAATAATCACTTCATCTTTTAAAAGATATTAGAAAGATTTACAACCCTAGATCTTTGTGTCTTTTGTTATTTTCCTTAGTATTTTCTTTTGTTTATTTTATTTATTTTAATTAAGGAAAACCACATTCAACCAATCAAACAATCATTCCCTTCTCCATTTAATTAGATATTTGTAAATAAATATATTCAACAATTAATAACAACAGTAGGAATTAAGTCCTCGTGGGATCGATATATTTAAACTACTTGAACGATACGTGCGCTTGCGTTATACGTGTGTGTTTACGCTGGTCAGAAGGCTTCCTCGCATTCTGGCTTCCAGTTGACTTCATTTTTTTCCTTCTTGACGACTTTGAACAATGGGTGACACTTGTCGGTTGCTCGGGAGATAAATCGATTGAGCGCGGCCACTCTACCGGTCAGGCTTTGTACTTCTTTTATCGTCTTGGGGGATTTTAAGTCCAGAACGGCTTGGATTTTCTGCGGGTTTGCTTCTATGCCTCAGGATCTTACCATATAGCCCAAAAACTTTCACGAGGCCACTCTGAAAGCACACTTCTCCGGGTTGAGCTTTAAATTATGCTTTCTCAGCAATTCAAAGGTTTTCTTCAGATCGGCCACGTGACACTCTGGCTCCTTAGACATTGTTATCATATCATTAAAATATACCAGTATTGATACACCGATGAGTGGCTTAAAAATCTTGTTCACCAGCCTCTGAAAGGTTGCCTCCGTATTTTTCAATCCGAAGGGCATTACTTTGTAACAGTAAAGCCCATGATCGGTAACAAAGGTCGTCTTCTCTTTTTCCCCATGATCCATCTTGACCTGGTTATATCCTGAGAAGGCATCCATAAAGCTTAGCAGTCCCTGGCAGGCCGTCGAATCCACTAACTGATCTACGTTTGGTAGTGGGAAGCTGTCTTTCGGGCACGCTTTGTTGAGGTCGGTGAAATCCACGCACATCCTCAATTTTCCATTGGATTTTTTTACTAATACCACATTCGATACTCACTATGGGTATTTCACTTCTCTGATAAAACCGGCTTTCAACAGTTTTTCTACCTCGGTAGCCATTGCCCTGCACCGTTCCTGGTTAAAGGCTCTTCTTTTTTGCTTGACCAGTTTGTGTGATGGGTTTACTGCCAAACATGATTGATGAACTTCGGATCAATCCCGGGCATATCTTCGTGCCCCCATGTAAAGATGTTCGGGTACTCCTTTAGACACTTCAGCAGGTCCTTTTTCAGGATCTCGTCTGAGTCTCTCCCTATTTTTACACTCTTCCCAGGTGCGAAAAGTTCTATCACTTCTAATTCTTCGACTGCCCCTAGCCCGGCAACTTTCTTTGGCCGAGGACCCGGATCCTTACTTGCTTCTTCCCCGTCTTCATTCCCTTGCCTTTTCCGAGTACCCGCTTTAATACAGAGGGTTTCCCGTGAGAGGTTGGCAAAACAGCTCCGAGCCACCTTCTGACTCCCGCGTACAATTCCAATCCCTTCCCGGGTGGGGAACTTCAACTTTAAGTAATATCAAGACATTGCAGCCTTTGTCTTCATCATGAAAGTCCGACCAACAATGACTTGGTAACTGCTCATGCAATCCACTACCGTGAAATTTATCATAATCGTCCGAGTCCGGGGACGGGTTCCGATCGTTATTGCAAATTATATCCTTCCCAATGGGACGACCGTTGAGCCCCCGAAGCCGTATAGGGGAGTCCCATTGTCGGTTAGAGTCGCATACTCCACACCAAGGTCGTCCAAAACCTCCTTGGAGATTATATCCACTGCACTCCCGGGGTCCACTAGGATTCTTTCTACCTCAGAACCGCTGATTGTCGCCTTGATTATTAATGCATCATCGTGGGGGAAACTCACCCCTCGAGCATCCTCATCCGTGAATATTATTGGCACTGCCCGACCACCTTGTATTTCCGAGGCCCGTTCTGTTTCTAACACTTCCAACCCCTGAGTTCGACTATAGTTTTTTCTTGATCGGTTAGAGTCCCCGGCCAGTGTCTTTCCCCCTACAATGGTGTTCACCTGTCGGCCATGCGCTCTCTGCCTGGTCGTCATAACTTCATGGTTAATATATTTATTCAAATACCTATTCTGCGCCAGGTCTTCCATTTGCTCCCGCAAGTCTTTGCATCCATCTGTCGTATGTCCCCTCAAATTATGATGCATGCAATAAGATTTATTATTCCTCCTGTCGGGCGGGAATCTCCTGAGGTCAGGTTCTATCAAGAGACCTTTTCCCTGGATTTCCATGACGATTTGCCCCAGTGGTTTATTCAGAGGAATGTATGCCTCTTCCCCGACCATATGGTTCACCTGGGTCGAGATTCTCTTTTCCTGGTCATCCCGAGGTACCGGCTTGAATTCCCTTCACCTCGGGGGTGGTTTTTTGAACTCCCTGTCTGGCCTGCGAGGAGCTTCAGCCCTCATCGTCCTCTCTCTGATAGTTGTCCCCCTCCGGGTAATTCTCTCCTCATCTTCCAACAAAACAAACTTCCGGGCTATTTCCAGAGCGGTGGCATAATCTGATGTACCCTGGATCCTCAGGTGAGTCCATAGCTTTCCGATCTTTAAGGCTCCCTTCAAACTCTCCAAGGCCTCAAGCGACTCATATCATCCGACCTCGAGCACCATGCTATGATATCGCTTAATGAAATCCTTCAGGGGTTCATCGTCCCCCTGTTTCATGAGCCTCAATTCCCCAATTGTCTTCTTTGGGACGCAGACCCCCTTGAAGTGTTGAACAAATGACTTCCTAAGTTGCGCGAAGCTTTCGATGCTCCCTGGGGCTAGAATTCTGAACCACAGAATGGCAGATCCCCCCAAGGTTAGGACAAAACATTCGATATGGGATTTTGGATCAGTATGGCCTTTGTAGGGCGTCATGGATGACATGTTGAACCGTCTTGGGAACTTTACCGACCTTATTTCTTCTATGAAGGGAGATTCAATATCACCGTCTCGAGCATCTCCCGTGTCAGTTTTGGGGTTCACTCCCCACTTGGCCATTTCTTTTCTTAACCAAGATTTTATATTGCCATCTGTGTTTCCGTGTCGCCTCCTGCGGCCTTCTCTGCGTCTGTCACCCCGGGTGCAGCGTTCTTCATGACTTGAGATTTCCCGTCCAGTTTCACCATCCTTCCTATCTCCCTTTCTAGTGTCGTGGGGGCCATCATAGGAAGAATCTGGCGACTGTCTCCCCTCTTCTTCTTCCCACGTATCCTTCGTTTGTAAATCTTTTTCTACCACTACGGACTTCATCCCGTAGGGACCCTTCTGTAGGCACTGCATTTTTGCATATAAATCCCGATGATGAGTCTCATTTGGAGGCACTACCTTTTAAGTCGCGAAGCCGCGGGAAACGGATGTCGGAAGGGAAAAGATGGAAATCAGTACTTTGTCGAATTTTACTCGCTTGTTTAGCTCCAAGCTCGCTCGTTGGACCTCCGTTTTAAAGCACCTTTGGCCTAAAAAACCCAGAACCATTTAACCTTGGCCCAAACCAACACAACACATAGCCCACCAAGAGAGGCCCACACGGCCATAGCCCCTAAAATTACATCCAAATTAATTCAAATATTAATTAAATTAAACATTAACTAAATAAAATCTTAATTAATTGATATACCAAATTAAATAAGACATAAAATATAATTATACCAAATTAAAATATTGCAACTTCCTAAATTAAAGAAATATTATGCCTAATTAAAATCAATCCTAACCAATTAAAATATTGTATTCCTAAATCACACCAATCAAATATTCAACCTTCCTAATTCACCAAAATTTGTCCCCCTTCAATCCATTGATTTCCTTATCCAACACAAAATCAAATCTGTCTTTAATACCAAATATCCCTTCCTTGTGAGACAAGGAGAAGCCCTAACCCTTCTCTATATAAACAACCCCTAATCAAGACATGCAGACCCTTAGCTCATACACACAACACACACGCAAATCACAGCAAGAAACCCTAGACATTACACGCAAATCACAAGAAAAATAGCAAACAATTCTCTTCATCTCTACCCTCACATTACCCAAAAACAGCAGCCATTCACGCCAAAACAGTGAGCATAAAATACAGAGGAAACAGCAGCAAAACGGAGGCCAAACAGCAAGCAAAACAGCAAAACAGTGAGCTAAGATGCTAAACCAGTGAACCGGAGAAGTTGAGGAGCTTTACCCTTCCGATCTCCGTGAAACGCAAGTCCGAAAATCGGCAAAAATGTTAGACCTGAGGGTATTTTCCACATTCGTTTTCTGTTTTATTTTTATTATTCATTGAGTATTGTTCGCATGATTGTTATGTTAAAATGCATGTTGTGGCCCTTGAGTAGATAAATATGCATGGATTATGAAATATTGTATGTTGTGGCCTTGGAATAAAATGAAAGATGTGTCAACTCTCGCGGTATATCGGATGAAAACCCGGACGTAAATTTCATAGCCGATTCCGAATAGACGGTAGTATGATCTGTACTCGGGATACAACTCCACGTACCGCTTGAGTAAATGACACTTTCTTTTGTTTTATGTTGCTTTGATTTATTTATTATTCGTCATTTAAATTCCGCATGTTACTTGTTTATGCATGATGCGATCGAGCGCATGGGCTTAGTAAGTCGGATTAAAGGTCCCATATTTGGAGGGGTTAAAACCCTTTACCACGATGCTTTACCGCGCCAGTTGATGTGTGTTCGGTTGAATGTAAGATATGTTCAATCGGGCATACTAAGTTTGATATTATTATCTTTATTCTTTGTACGCATGATGCGATCGAGCGCATGGGCTTAGTAAGTCGGATTAAAGGTCCCCTATTTGGAGGGGTTAAAATCCTTTACCACGATGCTTCGCCGCGCCGATTAATGTATACTCGGTTGAATGTATGATGTGTTCAATTGGGTATACAAAGTCCGATGTATTGTCTTTATTTTTATATGCATAATGCGATCGAGCGCATGGGCTTAGTAAGTTGTATTAAAGGCCCCATATTTTGAGAGGTTAAAATCCTTTACCACGATGCTTTACCGCGTTGATTGGTGTATACTCGATTGGATGCGAGATGAGTTCAATCGGATACGTGAAGTCCCACATTGTGGATTTGTTTGTCTTTGAATGTGTTGCATGCATCAGGTCTGGTTCCGTTCGAACGCGTTCTCGAATGCCACACGAACGTGAACCTTCTGTTTACCGTTCGAACGTGTTCTCTAACGCTACGCGAACTCGCACGCATTTTCTTAGTTTCATCATGCATCAGGTCTGGTTCCGTTAGAACGCGTTCTCGAACGCTATACGAACGTGAACCTTCTGTTTACTGTTCGAACGCGTTCTCAAACGCTACGTGAACGCGTACGCATTTTCTTAGTGTTTCATGCATCAGGTCTGGCTCCGTTCGAATACGTTCTCGAACGCTATACGAATGCGAACCTTATGTTTACCGTTCGAACGCGTTCTCGAACGCTACACGAACGCGCACCCACTGAACTGAGTCATTTTCATCAGATTTGATACATAATTGTTCCTAGTAGCTTTCCTTCGTATGATGAACCTGATTTCTTCTATGTATTACGCAAGATTGTGTAGGTGTCGTTCATCTGTAGCCGATTCCGAATGGACGGTAGTGCGGTCTGTACTTGGGATACAATTCCACGTACCACTTGGAAAAGTGCTCACATGTGTGTTTGTGTCCATATTAGTTATCTTCTTTTGCACCACGTCATAAACATGCTTACTTTAATGCCTAATTGCATCCTTAAGTGTCTTTTTGCATTATATACTTAGTTGACTCTTTTATTTACACATGGACATGTAATGGCTATTTGTTTATGCTTCCGCACGTATAAGTATGACATGTCTATGAAATCACATGTTCGCCATTATTTGATTCGCTTTTATGTGTACTTGCGTGGTTAGTGTGTGCTTGTGTTTCCATGAACACAATATGCCAATGAAGTTGTATGTTCGTTGCTACTTTGATTTACTTTCAAGCATGCAATCTTAAATGTAAGATATATGCAAATTTAGGTGTAAGTTTTATTTTTACGCATATGAACTTAGAAGCATGATACTCTTGGAAATAAGTGTTACTTAAGCTTGATTAAATTATTACACAAATCCTTTTATTACAAGTGACATAAGTAAGGGACCATTCTGAACCCAACGGTTTGAGGTCTTCCCTTGCGAGGGGTGAGTGTGGCCTTAAATCTCATTTTCCCGGTTCACACCGGGTGGCGACTCCATTATTCTCCGTTTTAGTCCCCCGTGGCTACTCCGTACTCCCGACCGGGCCGCGAGCCCGGGACAGCATGCGTCGCCCAAGTCCTGTGTCCCACACCTTCCTCCTCGGTTCATCGTCATCACTCACATTTGCGACCCTTTTTCCTTCAACTATTTCGCCTCTCCTCCGACTGGCTCCGGCTTCAAGTCTCTCATTATTCGTCTCTTCCATCCTCTCCAATCTGTTCATCATGGATTTCAAAAGGATTTGATTTTCCTCCATATCTTTCCTCATATTTTCCTCCATCTTCTCTATCCAATCCGCTGTTGAACTCCATGACGACCGGTGATTTCCATATTCTGCCATTGTCTTACTACGCGAGCTGCTTTTCGTTGATTCCCCACAGACGGCGCCAACTGTTGACGGCTGATTTTGGTCTCAGGGGCTGTAAGGGGTTTTTACTCCCGAGACAATCCTCCTCCAACTGTGAATTTGTTTAGTTTATGGGAAACCAAAAGCAAATTTGGCAAAAGATAAGTAAATTCACCAATCACCAAAGAGATTTAACGTGGTTCGACGGATCAGATCCAACCTACATCCACGGGCACAGAATGGACGATGTTTTATTACCAAAATGTTTCTCTGATCTGTTTTGTGTTTACAAGTCTAATTCTCTCTTGTTCTCTTCTCAACTCTCTCTCAGAAGCACGCTTTCCCCTCCTATTTATAATAGCAAAGAAACAGTTTTCCTTTTCCCATAAGAATTCTTAGTCGAAACTACCTTCTCGTTATTTATCCTATTAGGACACTGACTTATCAATTTTCCCATGAAAGTAGGATAACTTATCTTCTTATCCGTAAAATAGGATGTCTTATCTTTTGGAGCATATCTCGCCATATTCTCGGTCTTCATGAGGTCGGTCACAATGATCTTTTGAACTGAGAATGCTGCTATCGACCTGATAATGCCCGACCATCCAGTTTGGAGTGGTTGGTTACCGATCATAAAGTGCTCGGCCCCTTACTGTCGGCTTTTAGTGGTCGGGTCGGCATTAATGATCTTGACCGAGAAGGGAATTACCTTTTTACCCCTGCCGTACTGCTTAAATATCATTGGGTCTGAAAATACCATCAACAATAATACTCCGTTACTCTTCCTAATGTTAAAATTTTGGAAAATGAAACCACTAATTATTTCCTAAACAAATAAATACTTAGATACACATCTAATTAACAGTCATTTTATAACTCTCGAAAAAAATACAATCACAATCTGAATTTAACTGAGATAACTTACGTGACTGCTGGTCAATAATATGATTGAGGTCACAACTGTGATTGTGCTCAATGTGACTGAGGATCGGTAATGTGACTAAGGGTCAGTAATATGACTGCGGTTAGGATTATAACTCAATATGATTGAGGGTCGATAATGTGACTAACATAACTATTATGACTGAGGGTTTGTAATGTGACCGAGGTAACTAATGTGATTGAGGTAATAAATGTGACTGAGAGTCGGCAATTGACTGAGGTCACAATATGACTGTGTTGAATGTGACTGAGGTTACAATATGACTGAAAGTCAATAATGTAACTGATATTACAAATATGATTATACTCAATGTGATTGAGGATAGGCAATGTGACTAAGTTCACAAATATGACTATGGTCACAAATATGACTGAAGCATGCCATGACTAAATTTTCAATCACCCAACTTATAGTCACATTATGACTTTGGGTAAAAATATGACTGTAACTCAGTTCTTTGTGACTTAAGTAAAATATTATTGAGACTGTTCTTAATGTGACTGATGGTCGGCAATGTTATTGAGGTAAATATATGACTGAATGTAAGCAATGTGACAAAAGCATATATAATATAACTTTCAATCACCAATGTGATTGAGGTAAAAATATGATTTTGATACGATCAATATGAATTATGTGTGATGTAATAATTTTAAGGTTAATTTTGACCTTATGTAAGTATGAATTTGATAGAGATTTGTTGATGAAAGTTGTATGTATATATGTCAAGTGATGTGTATTTTTATAGATTATAATTTTAATTTCGGATGAAGTAAATATAATTGTTTGAAAATGGTTAGTTTCAAATCATTATTTTCTTATAAATATAAGAGTTATTTTTTTTACTTTTTTTCTCGTCGTAACATATCAACAATGAGTTTTATTTTAAAGCTTACAATTTATAAATCAATAATATATAATTTTTTCATGAAACGTTTTATATTTTGTGAGATATTTATCTTTTAAATTAAAAATGGAAAAATAAAATATTTTATTTAAAACACACACCCCAGGTGGGTGGGTATTTATTTGATAGAGATTTGTTGATGAAAGTTGTATGTATATATGTCAAGTGATGTGTATTTTTATAAATTGTGATTTTAAGTTCGGATGAAGTAAATATAATTGTTTGAAAATGATTAGTTTTAAATCATTAATTTCTTATAAATATAAGGGTCATTTTTTTTTTTACTTTTTTTCTCATCATAACATATCGACAATGAGTATTATTTTAAAACTTATAATTTATAAATCAATAATATGTAAAAAAAAAAAATTCATGAAACATTTTATATTTTGTGAGATATTTATCTTTTAAATTAAAAGTGGAAAAATAAAATATTTTATTTAAAACACACACCCCAGTGGATGAGTATTTATTTGATAGAAATTGTTGATGAAAGTTGTATGTATATATGTCAAGTGATGTATATTTTTATACATTGTGATTTGAAGTTTAAATGAAGTAAAAATAATAGATTGAAAATGGTTAGTTTCAAATCATTATTTTCTTATAAATATAAGGGTTTTTTTTTTTTTTTTTTTTTTTTACTTTTTTCTCGTCGTAACATATCAACAATGAGTCTTATTTTAAAGCTTATAATTTATAAATCAATAATATATAATTTTTTTCTTTAAACGTTTTATATTTTGTGAGATATTTATGTTTTAAATTAAAATTGGAAAAATAAAATATTTTAGTTAAAACACACACCCCAGGTGGGTGGGTATTTATTTGATAGAGATTTGTTGATGAAAGTTGTATGTATATATGTCAAGTGATGTGTATTTTTATAGATTTTAATTTTAATTTCGAATGAAGTAAATATAATTGTTTGAAAATAGTTAGTTTTAAATCATTAATTTCTTATAAATGTAAGGGTTATTTTTTTTTTTTTTACTTTTTTTCTCGTCGTAACATATCAACAATAAGTCTTATTTTAAAGCTTACAATTTATAAATCAATAATAAGTAATTTTTTCATGAAACATTTTATATTTTGTGAGATATTTATCTTTTAAATTAAAAGTGGAAAAATAAAATATTTTATTTAAAACACACACCTCAAGTGGGTGGGTTTTTATTTGATAGAGATTTGTTGATGAAAGTTGTATGTATATATGTCAAGTGATGTGTATTTTTATAAATTATGATTTTAAATTCGGATGAAGTAAATATAATTGTTTGAAAATAGTTAGTTTTAAATCATTATTTTTTTTATAAATGTAAGGGTCATTTTTTAACTTTTTTTTCGTGGAAAATATCTACAATGAGTCTTATTTTAAAATTTAAAATTTATAAATCGATAATACGTAATTTTTTTATGAAACATTTTATATTTTGTGAGATATTTACCTTTTAAATTAAAAGTGGAATAAAATAAAATTTTTTATTTTAAACACACACCCCATGTGGGTGGGTATTTATTTCTTTTTTGGTTAAATATTTATATTTTTTGAAAATTTTACTGTAATTAAATTAAATACAAAATTTTAAATTTGGTTACCTATTTCTCTCTTTTGTTTAAAAAAAAAAAAACAGAATTAAAATTAAAATTAAATCTAGCATAAAAGCATATTCTATTTAATTAAACAAAAAGTACTGCGTTACCAAAAAGAATCTTATCATAAAGCCTCACGGCCACACGTTTTCACTTTTATCCGATTCCAACACTCAGCAGCTAGCAGGAGCAAAAACCCAATTGACTTGTCAAGCGAAAACCCATTTGAATTTTCAACATACCTTGATTTACAGGTCCAATTTTCTTCCCGGCTCTTGTAATTTTAAGGTGTTATTTTGTTCTTGCTTTCAAGATTTTCTCAATTCTCTTTCAAAATTGCTTTTAAGTTGAGCTCAAACGGCTTCCAATGTCGAATCTCCCTCTGGATTTACTCTCCGACATACTAAGCCGGCTAACAGTAAAGCCTCTCCTGCGCTTCAGGTGCGTATCGAAGTCATTTTGTAGCATAATCGACAGCCAAGATTTCATAAAGCTTCATCTGAATCGCACCATGGAAACCAACTCCAGTGTCAGCCTCATCATTCCAAGTACAGCGTTAGATAACACATTTTTCTCGATGGATTTAGATGATTCAGGTGATAATTTCGTGGAATTTGATCACCCATTTAAGAAATGTGAAAGGGGTAGTACTTTAGTAATTGGTTCTTGTCGTGGATTGCTTGCTCTGTATAATTGGAAGGTAGGTATGGCTTTATTGAACCCCGCAACTAAGAAATATCATATATTACCAAAGTTTTGGAGTGATTGTTATACGGATTCGACTTCTAATTTTTACTTCGATGGGTTTGGTTATGATGTTTCTACTGATGGCTATAAGTTAGTCAGAATTATACAGTCCTATAAAGTTAAGCATCTTGAAGTTGTTATTTATAATTTGAAAGCTAATTCTTGGAGACGGTTTAAAGCTTTCCCATATTACATTCTCGATGATCGATGTAATGGTGTTTTTGTCAATGGCTCTTTGCA
Source organism: Zanthoxylum bungeanum (assembly GCA_019454045.1). Taxonomy (NCBI): domain Eukaryota; kingdom Viridiplantae; phylum Streptophyta; class Magnoliopsida; order Sapindales; family Rutaceae; genus Zanthoxylum; species Zanthoxylum bungeanum. Next base: position 21,211 of record SKCR01019347.1, on the reverse strand, counting down.
TTGGTTGGCAGCGCGAGGCCACATAAGAAATGGTGAAAATATGATTCTTGCATTTGATCTAAAGACTGAGGAGTTTTATCAAGTGTCGCCGCCTCTTGGAAAGGCGGATGGTTTCATTAGCCAGGTGGGGGTTTTGGGAGAGTGCCTATGGATAACGTGTTATTATCACGATGAGCCTAGTTGCGATGTATGGGTGATGAATGAGTATGGAGTGGAGGAGTCTTGGTCTAAATTGTGTACCTTTTCGCGAGTGCTTCATGAATCTTGTTATTATACGGAAGCTTTTGCCTTTTCAAAGGATGAGTCTAAAGTTATGGTTTATCAACACAGCAGAAATCTGTATTGGTACAACCTAAAAGATCATACACTTGACATCGTTGAGATTCATGATCAGAAGCTAAGTATGTGGGATGCAGTTACCTGCGTGGGAAGTCTTGCTTCACTTGATGGTTATGTACAACAACAATAGGTGTTTATATATACAGAGCAGCTTGCTGAGGAGGAGGAAGATCCAGCTAGGTAAGGTTGTCAACTTTAATAATCTATTTGCTCTAGCGAAAAACAAATTCCATGTGATTACATATATAATGGTTCCTATCGTTCTTATATATATGATTTTAAGTTTAGTTCACGATGTCCAGGCTATGGTTGTTTACACACATTTTCACGTTACATGAGCAGGGATAAGAAATTAATTTAATATTGAACACATTTGATGGTGAATATTTTCCTATTGCACACTCATTAGTTGTATTATTAGAGGCCAAATGGTGTTTTAATATATTTGTTGCTTTGATAGGTTAAGGAGCTCTTCTTACATGGGAGGAATTATGAAAATAATGGTTGGTTTGCTTTTTGAAGGATATGAATTACTGCTATAATTGGTTGAAATGAAGGCTTGCTCTTTACCTAGCTCTATTTGATTGGCCAAACCAAGTGTTTTAAGATGCTCATGAATGTAACTCTTGTGGTTTATTTTACTAACTCTTGCAGTGGTCTTGTAATTGGATTAAGTATGTTGTTGGATTGAGAATTTCAAATTCAATGTGTTAGTTTAGCTATTAAGTCTCAATGATTATATCATCTGTAGATAAAAGTCACAACTTTTATAACTAACTATTAAACAACAATACCAAATGAAGCCTTGGCTCTTAGATATAATTTTTATCCAAAATTATTCAAATATTTCTTTAGGATTAATATTGGATTACTTGGCAGTAATTTTATTTAGCTCATGGGAAAGTCCACAGATGGAACTATCAACTGTAGTTTTTAGTTTTGGATAATTATATGGATGTAAGTGAAAGTATCATAATATAATTAAAGGACATTATAAGGAGCTAAACGAAATATTGATATCAATGAACATTTGCCAAGTCTCATCACAGATGTCATGACAATAGAATATAGGGAAATTACCATTTTTCAAAAATTTTGAATTTCTCATTCACTTTTTAGTTTCAAATATGTTATTTTTTCACTTTTATGAAATGAAAAATTGATTTTTTTTTTTTCCAAATTAGATGGATAATTTATCACTTATTCACTTTATAAAATGGGAAAATAAATAATTTTTAAAGTGTAAGTGGAAAAGAGAACAAAATAAACGATATTTATGTTATTTATCGATAGAAAATTATGATTTCCCTTGAATCTATTGCATGGGCAATTATTGACGGGTAAGGGAAGTGGTAGAAACCCACAGAATAAAGCGGTCGGTTATACATTCTTCATGGAGTTTTGAATTATTTGTTCTTTTTTTATAGTCTCATTAGGGTTGAACATATATTTTAGGTATTAATTTTTAAATGTTTTAGATTTTATTGGTTTTATAGTATAAATAAGACAATTGATTTACTTACACATAATATTTATGCCTCATTTGTTTATCTCTCAGTGCTCTACCAATATTTCTAATTCACTGTACAAGAGTTAATAGTCAGAGTCTGCATCATAGCGCACAATAAATAATAAACAATTCATGAAATAAAAAAAAAACTTACACGACATAAATAATTCAAAAACAATAACAAATAACAATAGATCCGAAATCCAAAAAATTGGCTAGGTTTTTTGGACGGCTACTATTTAGGTTTCTTATTTTAATAAGATATTATATTTTTATATTGTAATAGATTTTTTATTTAAATTTTATAATTTAATAATAAAAATATTAATTATAAAGATTAGATGTCATATATATTTTTCTAATTTAATAGAAGATTATAATAGATTATAAAAATATTAATTGCATAGATTAAGTATCATGTGACGCGATGAGAAAATTTAAAAATATTTAATATATATATATATATTTATATTATATTCTTTGTCGGATTATTTGTGATATTTTTCAAAAATTAATCGGATATTATAATATATTTTATTGTTATAATAAAGTTCTTATCTTATAGATTTATTAATATAATTTTATAATTTAATAGTGTTTTTTTAATTATGATAGGATGGTATAATATGTTTTCTTATTATAATATAGTTTGTCATAAAATTATAATATATAAGTTTTTTATTTAATAAAAAATTAATTTTAAACATATTTTAATTTTATAATTTAATAATAAAAAATTATTTGTGGAGATTAAGTGTCATATATGTTAATATGTTTCTTTATTTAATTTCATAATTTAATAATAATAAATTTAAATATTAATTAATTAAATTAATATGTTTCGTACTTTAATAGTATTGTGTTTTTATATTGTAATATGTTTATTATGTTAATAGTTTATTATGTTAAATTTATAATTTAATAATAAAAAATAATTGTAGAGATATTTTATTTTTATAATTTAATAAAAAATAATAATTTTAGAAATTGGGTTAATTGCAGATAATTTAATAGTGTTTTTAAATTTTAATATTATACTATAATATGTTTTCTAACCCGAAGGGGTTGGCTCAGTGGTAAAGGCATTGGGCTTAAGTGGTTTGCTCCCTCTCAGGTTCAAGGTTCGAATATCACTAGATGCATTTCCTTGGGGCCATGCCTTCTAGTGTAAAAAGTCACTGATTTACCATGATCTGTACTGGTACACTTCTTAGGGCACCGATCACATATCTTAAGGATTAGTCGAGGAATGCGAAATCTAGCCCAGACTCCCCAATTATCAAAAATAATAATAATATGTTTTCTTGTTATAATATAATTTTTATAAAATTAATTTTTTTTTATTGTAATATGATTTTTTTATTATAAATATATTATTTTAATTTTATAACTTTAATATGAAACCGCCACATGTGGCGCGATAATGAGACTTACAGATATTTCACTTTTATATATATATATAATTTAATAATAAAAAGTTAATTGTACAGATTAAGTGTCAGATATGTTTTTTTTTTTTTTAATGAGAGATTATAATATGTTTTCTTATTATAATAGGATTCTTTATTTAATTTTATAATTGAATAATAATAAATATCAATATCAATTAATTAATTAATTAAATTAATAAGCTTCTTATTTTAATAATAGATTATGTTTTTATATTGTACTAGGTTTTTTAAGTTAATAATTTATTATGTTATATTTATAATTTAATAATAAAAATAATTGTAGAAATATTTTATTTTTATAATTTAATAATAAAAAAATAATTGTAGAGATTAGGTTAAGTGTAGATAATTCAATAGTATTTTTTTTTATTTTAATAGGATATTATAATATATTTTCTTGTTATAATATAATTTTTATAAAATTAAAATATTTTTTTTATTGTAATATGATTTTTATTTAATAGATTTAGCCTCTATTGAAATAGCCCAAGATACTTTGTCATTTTTTTTTATATATATAGAATCCATTTACTTACATACATGATTTATTCCATTAGAACTAATCGTTAGTCCTTATTGTTGGGGTAAACGCAACGGAAAGGTGCGGTGAAAGGCGAAAAAGATTTTTAAAACATTTTTAAAATTTTCCAAGCGAATCAATTAATATCAAATATTTTGATTCACTCAAATAAGTTTAAATATATTATTTATTAATATTTAATAACATAATATATTTCGAAACACGACGAATTATTTTACAAAAATATTTTTCGACAAATACTACGCGTAACGGGCAAAAGGTCAAACCGATTGACGAATCGCCGAGCCGGGCCAACCCGGTCACTTGGGTAGTGTTCGGTCAGCCTTTGGAACGACACCACTATTATAAATGTATATTATAAATGTATATCGTATTTACAATAAATACAATAAAATTTGGCGCACCGAGCACCAACTCCAACATTTTCTCCCACTTGCTCTAATGCCAAATTTGATGGTATCTAATACCCATCGCCTCTACATATCTATCATATAGTCTTGGAGGCAAGGCCTTCGTAAGCGGGTCTGCTATGTTGTCCTCTCCAGATATCTTGCATATGGAAACATCTCCTCGAGCGATGATCTCACGAATAATGTGGTACTTTCGCTCCACATGTTTCGATTTCCGATGCGCTCTCAGTTCTTTTGCCTGTGCAACGGCACCACTATTATCACAAAACAATGGGATCGCAACTCCCAATTCAATGATAAATTTTCTAATCCATACAACTTCCTTTGTAGCATCTGATGCCGTAATTTATTCTGCCTCAGTGGTGGAATCAGCTGTTGATCCTTGTTTGGAACACTTCCAACTGACTGCAGCATTACTAAGAGTAAATACAAAACCTGAGGTAGAATTTCTATCATCAAGATCTGACTGAAAGTCAGAATCAGTATATCATCTTATCTGTAAATCATCGTCTCTATAAATAAGAAACTTATCCTTAGTAACTTTTAGATACCTTAGGATATATTTAACGGCCATCCAATGGTCATTACCTGGATTTGACTGATATCTGCTAGTAACGCTTACTAGGTCTCGTATATAACATGGCATACATGATGCTTACTAAGTATGATGCGTAAGGTTGGCTAGACATTCTAGCCTTTTCATCTTTCGTTTGAGAAGATGAATGCCATGTCGAAAAGGTATATGAGTAACTTTACAATTGCAAAAGTTATACCTTTGTATGATTTTATCTATGTACGATGATTGGGATAACCCAATCAGTTTCCTTTCTCTATCTCTATAGAGTTTATACCAAATATATATGAAGCTTCACCCAAGTCATTCATTGAGAAATTTTTACAGAGATATGATTTAACACCCTACACCATTCCAAGATCATTTCCAATGATCAGGATGTCGTCAACCTAAAGTACCAAGAAAACTATCATACTCCCACTAACCTTCTTATAAATACAAGGTTCTTATTCGTTTTTGAGAAAATCAGACAATCTGGTTACCTCATCAAAATGAAGATTCCAACTCCGCGAAACTTGTTTCAGTCCATAAATGGACTTCTTAAGCTTACATACCATGCTAGAGTTTTGGCTGGAGACAAATCCCTCCGGCTGTTCCATATAGATTTCTTCATCAAGAAATCCATAAAGAAAAGCCGTTTTGACATTCATTTGCCAAATATCATAACATGCTAAGCAGCGATAGCCAATAAAATCCTAATAGACTTTAGCATCGTTACTGGTGAAAATGTTTCATCATAGTCCACACCTGGTCTTTGAGTGTAACCTTTAGCAATCGGTCGGGCTTTGAAGGTTTCAACCTTTCCATCAAACCCTCGCTTCCTCTTGTAAACCCATTCACAACCAATGGGAACAATTCCATCAGGAAGTTGAACCAAGTCTCATACTCGATTCTGATGCATAGAGTCTATTTTGGAATTCATAGCTTCCTACCATTTAGCGGAATCAATGTCCAACATTGTTTCTCTGTAGGTATATGGATTAGTCTCCTCAACAAGGAGCACATCGAGATTCTTGTCTTGTATCAAATACAATCGCTCAGGAGGTCTCGATATCCTAGTAGACCTACAGAGAGTGGAACTAGAAGGTTCTGCTTCTGTTTGAACCTTTGATTCCTCTATTGGTCTGTCATCTATAGGTTGGACTTCATCAAGCTCAACCCTTCTATTATTACCACCTACTGCCAAAAATTCTTCTTCAAGAAATCTGGCAAAACGAGCTACGAACACATTTCGATGCTCGGGTTCATAGAATTGATATCCTTTGGAATTCGAAGGATATCCAACAAACCTAACTTTTCACTCTCGAGGTAAGAGTTTATCCTGCTGTGTCATTCTGACATATGTAGGACAGCCCCAAACCCTAACATAATTAAGGTTCGGTTTCCTACCAACCCATATTTCATATGGAGTAGTAGGAACAACTTTAGAGGGAACCATATTCAACAGATGTGCAACAGTAAGAAGAGCATACCCCAAAAAAAAGTAAGACAGATATGTAAAACTTAACATTGATCGAACCATATCTAATGAAGTCCGATTTCTCATTTCAGATACTCCATTGTGCTGTGGAGTACCCATATGAGTATATTGAGCGAGAATCCCATTCTCTTTAAGATACTCGGTAAATTCACTACTCGTATATGTTGGGGTTGGTGCTCACAGCGCCAATTCCCGGTTGTATTTCTTTATGAATACTTCTATAAAACATTATTATTTTGAATAATATATGCAGTTTCTATAATATAATGTATCTTTCAATATGATAAAAACGTAATGACCTTAGAATGATTAGTCATGGTACTGTTGCAAAAGTGTCGCAACAGACATTGAGTAGTATCATGACGTTGTCATTCTCAGACAGTTCCTGGTCAAGGTTTACACTACTTGGTCAGTATAGTAAACCCGTTGAGACCGGTACATGTCGTATACTGGAATATATGATTCCAATGGTTTCTCAATGAACCATAAGTCTTGGAGACTAGTATAGACGTGTAGGTATTTATAGCGGATAAACACTGAACGACTCACCGAATATTCTTAATGGATGGTGCACCAACGTCAATAAGAATCTTATCGGGTTAAGTAGCACTTGTGATTCTTAGACTTGAGATGCCACTGTGGGAACATGAGACATCTTCTACACTTAGATGGCAGTCACGTCACCGATCTATTAAGATCAGACCTCCGCATGTTCGTTGGGTGTAGATAGATCCTCAGGGTGTCCTGTGTGTATCGAGAAAGATCCGTCAGTTCTGTGTATCAGAGCATAAGTAGTCCATATGATTAACAATCAGATAAAATCCATGAGCCCGTGGTACATTTTAGAAGTTAGTTCTAAATGTTCTTTTTTGAGATTGCTAATAGAATAGTCGACTGGATAATCCCTATAGAGATTTGACATTTACATCCATATCTCTGGGATTTATCCGGATACCTGTGACGGAGGAATTATACATTTGCCGTGACCTCGACCTGTATGATTCAGCGAGTTTATCCGTGATCGTCATAATTTACGGGTGGATAAATTATGGACACGAAATTTGATTTCGTGACGGATATGTCTGAATCTAGAGAGTCTCAATAATGAAATATACTCATAGAGCACTAGGGCAACATTAATAAATAATATTGATTATTTATAAATTAGTTTAAAGGTTAAACGCAAAATACATGTGTAGGGACCCGATAGTCATTTCCTTAATTTTTGTGTATTTGTAATTAATGCTTGATTAATTCAAATACACATTAATTAATTATCAAATTGAGATATTTGATTAATATCATAAATGAATATATGTATTTAATATTTAATGTAAATATTATACATATATTTAATATATTTGTATTTAATTAATTAATTAATTAATTAATTAATTGTTAAATGATTAAATTAATTAAAGTTGTGATATTTTGAAGTTGTGATATTTATTTTAATGGCTAAGTTGCAATTGTTGACTTGTTTGAATTTATCATTAAAGTGTAATGATCATTTAATCAAGTTGCAAGTTGAAATTCAAATGAAATTAAAACAAATTTCTTGTTAATTTCCTTAGGCAATTTTCGGCCAAGGCAATTTTGTAGCAAGTATAAATTGTTTTGTTTTTCATTTGGTGAGATAACCTAATACACTTTATCAAAACTCCATTAAAACAAAGCAAAGAAGGTAGAGAGAAAAGAAAAAGAAAATCAAAGAAAAGCTTGGAATTTAGTAAGTATTTCCAACCTTCCATTAGAGAGTAATTTGTTCCTTTTGTTGTGGGCTTCACTTGGTGATGTTCTTAAGTTTTTCTATTCATTATTCTTTGTGTTTTTGATGGATGAAAGTTTGATGAAGGGGGTTAAGCATGTATGAAGTTGGAAGGTTGTTACTAGTGTAGTAATAAGCATTCTTTTATGGTTTTTGAACCTTGTTGCTAATCTAGAGTTGTTGACCCACTCTTAAATGACCTAGATTTGATCTATATTTATTTCATTGTGTTGAGACTTGATTTGGATTGAAGTAATTGATTTAACCAATTCGGTCTAATTTGTCCAATTTGAAGAAATTGAAAAATTAGGGTTTAAGACCACTTCCAAATTTGGGGCTTTTCATTTATGTGGTGTATTTGGATGTTTATATGATGCATGTAAAATATTCGGTTGATTGGATTTTTCCTTGATGTGTTTTGAACCTTGAAAGTGCAAAATGCACAACCCCCCCCCCAAATAGAGGCTCTCGGCCAAGAAGAAAAAAATTGGGAATTTTGTTGCTCTTGGTGTTTTGACATTTAGGACATGTTAAATTCATCTTAGAAATGATTTAGAATCATTCAAAATTGATTTGAACAATTTCGGACTAAAATGAACAAAATGATAAGTTTTGGGGTAATTTGGTAATTACACAAAAATTTGATTTCTTGTGTAATATTTCATAATTTGAATATTGGACAATTAAATAAATAAGTTTATTTAATTTATCCGAGAAAAAGTTTTGAAATCGGAAAATTTGATTTTCCACTGTTTCCGCTGCGTTACCGGATATCCGCAATAAAACCCATACAAAATGGTATCAGAGCGAGTCTGATTCTAGGCCCCTTAATATGATTAGCCATTTAATTCAATGTTTAATCATGTTTTCTTGACTTTATACATGGATGTTATATTCTAATTTGATTAGATTTATGGTGTATGACACTTAGCGTAAAATCCCTAATTAATAAGGTTTAATTGTAATTATGTATTTGATGCATGTTATGTGGTCCGTCTTGTCAATAAGGTTTATAAATATTTCTCCGTGATTACATCTGAGACCGTGCCTCTACTGTGAGGGTATAGCTGATATAGATTTATTTATACCGGATGTATATAAGATACTAGATAAATTCAAGCGAAAGCGGAATCCTGAACGTGCCTTAGCTGTCAGGGTTACGCAAGTAACTTGAGTTTATCATTGACGAGTTTAACCTTGGTACGTCTCCTTGTGGGCCTACCTTAGCAGCGACAACGAGAAACGACCAGGACCGGAAACCCAGGAGTCACTAGTGAGTGATTGACAAATGAGTTGTCTACCTGATGAATATACGTAGGCGAGACCGTGCCTCTGCTGTGAGCTGAAATATATTCACGGGATCCACTTTTCACTATTTGTATTTAATTTACTTATTAAATCTTTGTATTCTGTTTGGGGATTACAGTATTGCATGATTTAGTGGGATGGGCATTTTAGATTAAAAATCCATGATCTAGTTTATGCTTTTGATATTATATGAAACTGCTTTATTTTCTGCTAACCGTTTTTCGTGATCTATATGATAGATTTGCGAAGGCGGCACCATCCACTAATCAGTTTGCGCATATGCTTGATGCGAACAAACTTAAAGGCACAGAGAACTTCGCTGATTGGGATTTGGATTTGAGGATCATCCTCGATTCCGAGAGGTTGGGATATGTTCTTGAGGGTCCACTGCCCCTTGCTGTGGCAGAGGACGCTTCACCGGAGGAACGCGAAGTCTTCCAAGCTTGGAAGGATGATGATTTAAGGGTTAAATCATACATCTTAAGTTCGCTTTCACCGGGACTCAAGAAACAGTTATGGCATGTCAGATGCCTATACTATGATGACACGATTAAGACAATCGTTTGAGAACCAAGAACAAGTAGTTGTTCACAAGGTCGCAATGGAACTGTTCCATGCGCGATTGGATGAGGGGCAAGCTGTTAGCCCGCATGTTCTTCAAATGATCGATTTGATCGATCAATTGAGGCAACATAATCTCATTCTAAATGACATTCTCGGTAGGAGTGTCATTCTTGGTTCTCTCCAGCTTCTTATCGCCAGTTCATGTGATGTACTTCAACATGAATGGGACTATCTGTACCTACCATGAGTTGCATAGGATGTTCCTCACGGCGGAGAGGACCTCAAGAAGGGAGTACCGACTCGCCCTCTGAGACCCACTTCTCTTCTGCTTCTTCCCAGGCCTGGCCAAGGGAAAGAATAAGAAAGGGAAGAAGAAGAAGGGTTTCGGTCCTCAACCACAGACAAAGATAGCTAAGCCAAAAAGGGCTTTTGAAGACAAGTGCCATCACTGCAGCAAAATCGGGCACTGGAAAAGGAACTGTCCTGACTACATAGCCCAGCTGAGGAGGGAGAGAGCATCTACATCAGGTACATTTATTTTTCCAGTTATTGATATATCTTTGGCTTGTGAAGCCGTTACATCCAACTGGATTTTAGATTCTTCTTGTCCCATTCACATTTGTAATTCGTTGCAGGTGCTGAAGGAAAGTAGAAAACTGAAGCCTGGAGAGATGATGCAGTTGCGATTCGGGAGTGGAGACTCTCTGGATGCAGTTGCAGTGGGAGTATGCGAGATCTCATTGCCGAATGGGACACTTTTGTTAAATGACTGCCATTTTGTCTGGATGTGTAGCTAATATTATATCACTTTTTGTATTAGATACAGAAGGCTTTTGTATTAATATTAAGAACTGTTCTTTATATTTATATGATAAAAGTAATATTCAGATCCTTTGTTGTCCAAACCAGCATGGTCATTATACATTGCAAACTTCAAAAGATATTTTAAATACTGGAGTTAATAAACGTAGTTTACCTGTAATTAATAATACTGAACTTGGCATATGCGGCTGGGTCACATAGGCGTTAAACGCCTTACCCAATTGGTTAGGAATGGTTTGATACCAGATCTTACCATTGAATCTTATCCAACTTGTGAATCTTGTATTCAGGGTAAGATGACCAAAGCCCTATTTTCTGGTGTTGGACACCGCGCCACTAACTTACTGGAACTCGTACATTCTGATGTATGTGGTCCACTAAGTCAGACTGCTCACAGTGGTTATTCGTACTTCGTTACCTTTACCGATGATTTGTCACGGTACGGTTATGTGTATATGATGCGACATAAATTGGAAACCTTTGAAAAGTTCAAAGAATTCTGAAATGAAGTAGAAAAACAAACTGGACAATATATTAAATGCCTTCGATCTGATCGAGGCGGTGAATATATGAGTGGTGAGTTCATGGATTATATGAAGGACAATGAGATTCTCGCTCAATATACTCCTTCAGGTACTCCACAACACAATAAAGTATCTGAGAGGAGAAATCAGACTTTATTGTATATGGTCCGATCGATGTTGAGTTTCACAGATTTGCCCTATTACTTATGGGGCTACTCTCTTTTAACAGCTGCACATCTTTTGAATAAGATTCCTTCAAAAGCTGTGTTCCTACGACTCCGTATGAGATATGGTTCGGTAGGAAGACCAAATCTTAGTTACATTAAGGTTTGGGGTTGTCCTGCCTATGTCAGGGTGGCTCAGCAAGATAAGCTTTCGCCTCGAGGGCAAAAGTTTAGGTTTGTCGGATATCCTTCGAATACGATGGGATATATGTTCTATGATACCGAGCATCGAAATGTGTTCGTAGCTCGCTTCGCAAATTTTCTAGAAGTGGAATTTTTGTCAGAAGGTGGTAATCATAGACAGTTGAACTTGATGAAGTCCAACCTGAAAACAACGAACCAACGGAGGAACCTGAAGTTCAAGTAGATGAAGGACCTTCAACACACACACTCCGTAGGTCAGAAAGGGTATCTAGACATCCTGAACGCTTGTATTTGATACAAGAAAAGAGTCTGGATGTTCTCTTAGTTGAAGAGACTGATCCTTTCTCCTATAGAGAATCGATGTTGGACATCGACTCCGTGAAATGGCAAAATGCCATGAAATATGAGTTAGACTCAATGCATGAGAATCAAGTTTGGGACTCGGTTCCGCTTCCCGAAGGAATTGTTTCTATCGATTGTAAATGGGTTTACAAGAGGAAGCGCGGGTCTGACGGTAAGGTTGAAACTTACAAGGCCCGACTGGTAGCAAAAGGTTACACGCAGCGACCTGGCGTCGACTACGATGAAACTTTTTCACCAGTAGCAATGCTTAAGTCTATTCGGATTTTGCTTTTTATAGCTGCGTATCATGACTACGAGATTTGGCAAATGGATGTCAAAACGGCTTTTCTAAATTGATTTCTTGATGATGAAATCTATATGGAACAGCCGGAAGGTTTTGCGTCCAGCGAAAACTCGGGTATGGTGTGTAAGCTTAAGAAGTCCATTTATGGACTTAAACAAGCTTCACGAAGTTGGAATCTTCGATTTGACGAGATTATTAGATCATCTAGTTTTCTCAAGAATTCGGAAGAATCCTGTGTGTATCAGAAGGCCAGTGGGAGCATGGTCGTATTTTTAGTCTTATATCTGATGACATCCTAATCATTGGAATGATTTAGGTATGTTACAAAGCGTCAAAGCGTACCTCTGTAAGAATTTCTCCATGAAGGACCTGGAGAAAGCTTCCTATGTTTTTGAGAAAAACTCTATAGAGATAGACAAAGGAGGCTGATTGGGTTCTCAATCAACGTACATAGATAAGATCTTGGAACGGTATAATTTTGGTAACTGTAAGACAGCAAACATACCGTTCATACATGTGATTCATCTTTCGAAGAAGATGAGTCCACAAACAGAAGATGAGAAGGTTAGAATGTCTAACCAACCTTATACTTCGTGTTTGGGTAGCATAATGTATGCCATGTTGTGTACGAGGCCTGATATCAGTTTCGCTGTTAGCGTAACTGGTAGATATCAGTCCAATACAGGTAATGACCATTGGATGGCCATTAAACATATCCTCAAGTATCTTAAAGGTACTAAGGATAAGTTAATAATTTATAGGAGGAAACGAACTGCAAGTTAACGGGTATACGGATTCCGATTTCCAATTGGATCCCGATGATAGAAAGTCTACATCTGGATTCTTATTTACCCTTAACGGAGGTGCAGTTGTTTGTTTGAAGAGTTCCAAACAGGGATCTACAGCAGATTCCACCACTGAGGTGGAATATATTGCAGCTTCTGAAGCTGCAAAAGAGGCTGTGTAGATAAAGAACTTTGTCACAGAATTGGGAGTTGTCCCAAGTATCGAGAATGCGATTCTGTTATACTGTGATAATACTGGAGCCATTGCGCAAGCAAAGGAACCAAGGCGCATCAGAAGTTGAAACATGTGGAACGCAAAGTACCACATCATTCGAGAGATTGTGTCGCGAAGGGATATTGTCGTGTGCAAGGTACCGAGTGAAGATAATGTACCAGACCCGCTGACGAATGCCATACCTCCGAAGCTGTTTGATAAACACGTGGAGTCGATGGGTATTAGATACAATCGTTATTGGCACTAGAGCAAGTGGGAGTTTTTGTTGGGGTTGGTGCTCACAGCGCCAATTCCCGATTGTATTTCTTTATGAATACTTATATAAAACATTATTATTTTGAATAATATATGCAGTTTCTATAATATAATGTATCTTTTAATATGGTAAAGACGTAATGACCTTAGAATGATTAGTCATGGTACTGTTGCAAAAGCGTCGCAACAGACATTGAGTAGTATCATGACGTTGTCATTCTCAGACAGTTCCTGGTCAAGGTTTACACTACTTGGTCAGTATAGTAAACCCGTTGAGACCGGTACATGTCGTACACTGGAATATATGATTCCAATGGTTTCTCAATGAACCATAAGTCTTGGAGACTAGTATAGACGTGTAGGTGTTTATAGTGGATAAACACTGAACGACTCACCGAATATTCTTAATGGATGGTACACCAACGTCAATAAGAATCTTATCGGGATGAGTAGCACTTGTGATTCTTAGACTTGAGATGCCACTGTGGGCACATGAGACATCTTCTACACTTAGATGGCAGTCACGTCACTGATCTATTAAGATCAGACCTCTGCATGTTCGTTGGGTGTAGATAGATCCTCAGGGTGTCCTGTGTGTATCGAGAAAGGATCCGTCAGTTCTGTGTATCAGAGCATAAGTAGTCCATATGATTAGCAATCAGATAAAATCCATGAGCCCGTGGTACATTTTAGAAGTTAGTTCTAAATGTTCTTTTTTGAGATTGCTAATAGAATAGTCGACTGGATAATCCCTATAGAGATTTGACGTTTACATCTATATCTCTGGGATTTATCCGGATACCTGTGACGGAGGAATTATACATTTGCCGTGACCTCGACCTGTATGATTCAGCGAGTTTATCCGTGATCGTCATAATTTACGGGTTGATAAATTATGGACACGAAATTTGATTTCGTGACGGATATGCCTGAATCTAGAGAGTCTCAATAATGAAATATACTCGTAGAGCACTAGGGCAACATTAATAAATAATATTGATTATTTATAAATTAGTTTAAAGTTAAACGCAAAATACATGTGTAGGGACCCGATAGTCATTTCCTTAATTTTTGTGTATTTGTAATTAATGCTTGATTAATTCAAATACACATTAATTAATTATCAAATTGAGATATTTGATTAATATCATAAATGAATATATGTATTTTAATATTTAATGTAAATATTATACATATATTTAATATATTTGTATTTAATTAATTAATTAATTATTTAATTGTTAAATGATTAAATTAATTAAAGTATAGAGATATTTGAAGTTGTGATATTTATTTTAATGGCTAAGTTGCAATTTTTGACTTGTTTGAATTTATCATTAAAGTGTAATGATCATTTAATCAAGTTGCAAGTTGAAATTCAAATGAAATTAAAACAAATTTCTTGTTAATTTCCTTAGGCAATTTTCGGCCAAGGCGATTTTGTAGCAAGTATAAATTGTTTTTTTTTTTTCATTTGGTGAGATAACCTAATACACTTTATCAAAACTCCATTAAACAAAGCAAAGAAGGTAGAGAGAAAAGAAAAAGAAAATCAAAGAAAAGCTTGGAATTAATAAGTATTTCCAACCTTCCATTAGAGAGTAATTTGTTCCTTTTGTTGTGGGCTTCACTTGGTGATGTTCTTAAGTTTTTCTATTCATTATTCTTTGTGTTTTTGATGGATGAAAGTTTGATGAAGGGGGTTAAGCATGTATGAAGTTGGAAGGTTGTTACTAGTGTAGTAATAAGCATTCTTTTATGGTTTTGAACCTTGTTGCTAATCTAGAGTTGTTGACCCACTCTTAAATGACCTAGATTTGATCTATAGTTATTTCATTGTGTTGAGACTTGATTGGATGGGAAGAAACATGATTGAAGTAATTGATTTAACCAATTCGGTTTTTGTAATTGCAATTGAAGAAATTGAAAAATTAGGGTTTAAGACCACTTCCAAATTTGGGGCTTTTCATTATATGTGTATTTGGATTGGATGTTTATATGATGCATGTTATATATTGGGTTGATTGGATTTTGCCTTGATGTGTTTTGAACCTTGAAAGTAGAAAATGCACAAACCCCGCCCCCCCCCCCCAAATGGAGGCTCTCGGCCAAGAAGAAAAAAATTGGGAATTTGTTGCTCTTGGTGTTTTGACATTTAGGACATGTTAAATTCATCTTAGAAATGATTTAGAATCATCCAAAATTGATTTGAACAATTTTGGACTAAAATGAACAAAATGCTAATGTATTTTGGGGTAATTTGGTAATTACACAAAAATTTGATTTCTTATGTAATATTTCATAATTTGAATATTGGACAATTAAATAAATAAGTTTATTTAATTTATCCGAGAAAAAGAGAAAAAGTTTTGAAATCGGAAAATTTGATTTTCCACTGTTTCCGCTGCGTTACCAGATATCCGCAATAAAACCCCTACAGTATATTCACCGCCTCGATCTGATCGAAGGCATTTGATGAATTTACCAGTTTTCTTTTTTTATCTCATTTTGAAAGTCTTTGAACTTCTCAAAGGTTTCTGATTTATGTTTCATCAAATAAACATTATCTCATTTTGAAAGTCTTTGAACTTCTCAAAGGTTTCTGATTTATGTTTCATCAAATAAACATAACCATATCGTGACAAATCATCGGTAAATGTTACGAAGTAAGAAAAACCACTAAGAGTGGTGTGACTTATAGGACCACATACATCACTATGTACGAGTTCCAATAAGTCAGTGGCCCGATGTCCGACACCAGTAAATGAGACTTTGGTCATTTTACCCTGAATACAAGATTTACAAGTTGGAAAAGATTGTATGGTTAGATTCTCAATCAAACCATTCTTAACCAACTGGGTCAGGCGTCGTACACCTATATGACCTAACCGCATATGTCACAATTCAGTATCAGTTATTTCAGATCTTTTACGTTTATTATCCCCAATTTCATAAACATCTCTAATGGCATGCAAAATATAATGACCTTGCGAATTTGAACATTTGTGCAACAAAACATCATTCATAGCATATATATACATAGAACGATTCTTAATATGTACATGATATCCTTTTGTATCTAATACAAATAAGGAGATAATATTAGCTACACAACCAGGCACAAAAACATAATCTGTCAAAATGATGCTGCCTCTGGATAGACAAATCTCATATTCGCCAATGGCTGCTGCAGATAAAGAATATACATTCCCAAAATGCAGCTGCATCTTACCTGGATTAAGCATCCTACTGACCATCAGCCATTGCAATGAATTACAGATGTGAGTCGGACTAGCAGAATCTAAAACCCATCCAGAACCAATGGCTTCACAGCCAAAGAGATATCAATGATAGGGAAAATAGACATACCTGATGTGAAGGCTCTCTCCCGTCTGACGGAAGCTATATAGTCTGGAAAGTTGCGCCTCCAATGTCCAATCTTGCCACAGTGGTGGCACTTGTCCTCAACAGCTTTCTTCTTCGACTTGCTTGGTTTCACAACTTTTCCTTTAGGTGGAACACCAGAACCATACTTATTTGCCTTTTTCTTCTTCTTCTTGCCCGATCTCGTAGATTGAGAAGAAGAATGTAACATCCGGCGACCCCGAAAACTTATACGTTACCAAAGACTGATTACTATTACGGTTCAAAGTCATAATACTTTATATAAATTATGCTCGAGCAAGTACGTGCTCATAAAATGACATTTGGATATTCGGTAAATTCCTTGAAATTTCGACGCATAACTTAGCTTGCGTCCCATCCCGAATAGCTTTTAGTAATTAGGCTGTAATATTTTCATACGATCTCCGATTTTTATGAATTGTATATCGTCGGAAATCTTAGACCGAGAGCTACAACTTTGGAGTTGGACATTATTCCAAATTCGGACCAGAAATAGGCCAAAAATCATAAATACCGTGACTGCTACAGTAATTTCGGGATTAGTCTAGAAAAGCGATGAGGTGGCACAACTATAATCACTCATTCCATCACAATAACAGCCCCTATTTTTCTATACATAGCATACTATTCACTCATCTTCTCTCAAGCAAAAACGTGGGCTTTGGTTTCTAAAGGAAGCTGAATTGTTTTTTCATTTTCATGGAAGATGGTGATGAAAATGGATGAGTTCTTGAGATTATTTTGGTCAAGTAAGCTTCTAACTCCCTTTCCTTTCATTTGTTTTCCAATTTTGGTCAAGTATTTTAGCTCCCCCAATTTGCCCAACATGAACCCTAGAAGTGGAATTAGCTTGTTTTGCACAGTTGAGCATGCTAGAAGTTATCTTCATTTATTTCTTGATGATATGAATATGTATTAGGATTGGATGTTAAAATGCCCAATTTTTCCCTTATGAACAAGGGTTGGCCAAATTCTTCATTTTCTATTAAGGGGCTATTTCATTTTATTTGATAAAGAAATAATGGTGAAGCACACATTAGATGATGAATGATGGTAAGTCTTGTTGTTGCTGATGGAGTTGATGAATATGAATTTAGTGTAGCGAATGGGTGAAGATTTTTGGCTATTTTGGAAGATGAAGATTCGGTCTTATGGTAGAACATGGGCTGATTTTGGTTGTTTGGTTAATGAATAAGTAATGGGGTGTAATAGATATGCTAGGAAGGTTAGAGAAACAAGAAAATTGAGAATAAGAAATATAGTTGGTTTCGCACATCAAGTGTTCGGTGAAATATCTGAATGAATAAAGATAATTGATAGGCCAAATTTGAGGCTAGGTAATATATGTTTAGGCACTAGAAAATTTGGGGTTTGTGGCTAAATTAAATAAAATCGGAAGGGAGGCATAATTCGCAAGCTAGGCAAAGAACCCAGTTTACAGGGCAACCTAGACAGGCTGTGTGTTTATGCTTGTAACTTGAGTTTTAGACATCCGATTGCCAAACTGTAAAATTTTGAGTGAACTAGATATGATTGCGAATGACATATCCAAAATTCATAATTTTTAGAGTTAAGACGGAGTCACACCGAATTTTCAAACTTGGCTAAAATGCAGTGAATTACTGGTTCTGTGGTAACAGAACAAGGTGTAAAGAAAAATTTATAACTTAAGTTCTAGTAATCAAAATCACAATCCGCAAAAGCCAACATAAAATAGACACATAAAAAAGTATTCTATTAAAATTTCAGCCCCAAATTCAACCCCGATTAAGCGTACCGAATTTTTAAATTCAGTGTTGGTGCACTGAAATTTCTGGAAAGAGGGCAGAATATGGAGTTTTGTGAAGTAGCTTGTGAGATCCTCGAACGAGCGTAGTGAAAATTATTAGACCACCCTAAAATGTTAGTAACAGAGCGCGGATAATGAATAAATTTTGTTAAGTAAGGATATAAATTCGCAACCTTGATACTAACGGACTTTGCTAATTATAGATTATCGCTGGAGATGTGGTTCCGCCACTATCGCAAGGTACACCACCAGAAAGTTCCGAATCAGTGAGTGGACACTCTTCTTTTAGATTGGTTTTTATTCTGTTATTTTTGTTCCAGACTTATATTTTTACGCTATAGGGCGTTAGACGATTTCCATTACAGTTACTTCTTAAAAAAAATTACATTTGGGAAAAGCAATATTTTTCAGAAAATGTTTTATCCAGTTTTGAGATTTAAGCATGAATTTGATGATTTTCGGGGCATGGGGGAAAACCCCACCCCAGTATGTAAGTTGATACAGTTGGAATTGACGAACAGAGAACATGTACACATGTAGAGGACTGGGGGGACGACGATACGTAACGCCCCCACATCCTAGTTCAGGGCTAGGGGGACGGCGATACGTAACGCCCATAGACCCTAGTTTCAGAGCTTGGAGGATAGCATAGATCCACACCCCCAGTTCTAGTTTTGTGGCTTGGGGGATGACGATACGTAACGTCCCAAGACCACCAGTTTCAGGGACAGTAGTGGCATGCTTTGGGTGACGGCGATACGTAACGCACCAAAGTCATGGATTTGCACTACTACCTCCAGTTAGGTGTATGGGGGACTGCGATACGTAATGCCCTCATACATCATGTTTTCAGATACAGATCAGTACTCAGACATCAGAATTTCAGAAAAGAGTTTTCAGATATCAGAGTTTCAGGAAACAGTTTTTGGAGACCAGATTTCAGAAAGCAGTTTTTCAGAAAGCATTTTTCAGAATGGATAATTTTCATAAAAGAGATTTCAAGTAAAGTTTTCAGAAGAGAGTTTTCATATAAGTCATTTCTATGAAGCTTTGATTTTAGAACCGAATGATTTCATGTCTGTATTTTAGTTTTTCATCCACTCACTTAGATCGTACGACGATCTAACCCCCCACTCCCAGTTTCCTTGTTTTGTAGGTTTCTCGGAGGACGAGCTCGGGAGGACGGATACTGTTGCAGTCACTTGGGATGGAGTCCACCAATACAAGTTAGATAGAGTGTGAGTAAGTCAAAGACATCTAAAAGTTTTGTCTTAGTTTTTGACTTGTAGATAGTCATTATAAAAGTGTATTATTGAGTTTTCAGTTCAGATGTTGAATTGTATGTCATAATTTTGAGGTTGGGCTACGGTCCCATACATAGCATAATCAATTAAAGAAAAGAATATTAGTGTTTATCTATGGTTAGAAAGTCAGAGGCTTATGGGGTTAGTACGGTCTATCCCTTGCCGATAATATCTCCCAGATCGGGGATGTTACAAAGAAGAACTAGGCAAAGAGGACTTCGGAATGAGTATCGACACACCCTTTTTGATGTCCTCCTCAATAGTCTGAAGCATCCGATGCAACTAACTGTAGGAACAACGAATACCATGCATGTTGAAGTTCATAATGAACTTGGAATAAGTCGGTGAGAGTGAGCCAAGAATCAAATTCCTGCCCAATGTCTCATTCAGCTGAAAGTCAAAATTTCGAAGCTGCTCAATGAGATCCATCATGTGCAGGACATGTGGACTCACTGGCTTGCCATCAGCCAAACGAGTGTGGAATAATTCCACAGATATTATGTACACCAGGGTCTGCTCCTAGTTTAGAAACAACTCCATAAGCTGAGTTATGATACTGAAGAAGTCAGACATATCAACATATTGCCTCTTTAGATCAGAAGACATAGTACAGAGAATGAGTGATCTAACTCTCAGATCATCATCCTTCCATTTCTGAAATGTCTCACTCTCTTCAGTTGTAGACTCCGGAGCAATATCCAACGTTACTGGATTATCCAGCACATAACCCAAATTCTCGGATCTCAAGACAATCTAAAGATCCAATTCCCATTCAATAAAGTTCTCAGGACCAGTTAGTTTGTTCGCGTCCAAGACAAGTGTAAACGGATTAGAGGAAGTAGTAGCTGCCATCACAAACTTAACAAAAGAAACAAGAATTAGCAGACAAGAGTAATTTCATTAATATCAAAAACATCCAACATATCATGGAATTTTAATATAAGGATGTCCTCCCATTATTTTACATAAATTGATAATCCTCACACAAAATACGAGAATTCAATAATTAAATAAAATTCTATAGCAGGAAGTAGACCTCACAAATATATTTAAACATACAGCTTTGGCACATTGTGCCCAAATATATTTGAAAGTAGTTAACAATTATCAATCACATCCAATGTGAGTCTTTT